>JAQQSV010001013.1:0-30282 GCA_028646515.1 Pseudochirops corinnae
GGCTGTTTTGGGGCGGTGGGTGGGGGAAAGAGGGGGAGAAAATATGTAACTCAAAATCTTGTGGAAATGAATGATGCAAACTATAATAAAATTTTAAAAAAAACAAAAAACGAATGTTAAAAAAAAAAATTCAGTCCCAAATTCTCTTCCACCCTCCAACCCCTCCTCTACCCATTAAAAAGGCAAGAAATTTAATACCCTTAATAACATTTTAACAGGTTGATTTGTTTATTACTAATTTCTGAATTACGGCAATACAGAAGCTTGCATCTTAATGGTTATATATGGTTTGACTCTATGGCAAAGGATGAGCTCCTATACACCACCTGCCAGTCAAAATTATCTCCTCATTATAAAGGAGTGAATCCTGAATGGTGTCATCCCCACAAGTTCTCACAGATCTCTAAAGTTAAAGTTTTTTTTTTTTCCTAGTCAAATTTAGCATCTTGGAAAATATTTCAAAAGATGAGTATTACTTTGAGACACTGTCTTCAAATTTTCCCTATTAAGTCTAGATGTTGAAAGTAAGATATGAGAGGTTAAAAACAACAAATATGAACAAGGGGAGAAGGCTGTGACTTTTGAGGACTGGACTGAAATTTCAAATGAACCTGATAGTCAGATGTAGTAACTTTCAATCAAAAGGTCTGGAAACATGAAGCTCAATAATATAATTAGAGGCAGTTAGACCTGAGTTCAAGTCCAGCCTCAAACACTTACTAGCTATGTGACCCTGGGCAAGTCACTTAACCCATTTGACTCAGTTTCCTCAACTGTAAAATGAGATAATAATAGCACCTACTTCCCAGGATTCTTATGAGACTCAAAGGAGATAATAATCATAAAGTGCTTAGCATAGTACCTGGCATATAATAAGTGTTACATAAATGTTAGCTATCATTATTATTATTAATACTGCCAGGGTAGTATACTTAAGGAGTGAGACACTATGCTAAAATGGACAAAACAACTATTTTAGAAACAGAGGACCTGGTTTTGAATACCAGCTCTGCTTCTTACTACTTGGGTGACCTTGGGCAAGTTATTAAACTTCACCAAACTTCAGTTTCCTCATTTGTTAAAACAAAGGGGAAGAAAGTGAGTTTAAACTAAAAGTTCCCTTCTTGCCCTAAATCTATTAATCTTTGAAATAAATAAACCTACACAGATACAAGGACAAAGTATGAGTTCTATGGCAGAAACAGATGAAGTGATGATGATAGATAACACGCTGACCAGTTTTAGAAAGAAAAAACTAAGACCCAACAGAGTTAAGGAACTTAAATTTAAGGTCATGAAGAAAGTTAGTGGCAAATCAACTATATTCCACTAGATCAAGGATAGCAAGAAACCTTAGAAATCATCTCCTCTAAAACCTGAAATTTTCTAGCAAGATGACTTGCTCCATCCAGGTCAAGGCAGGGTTGGAGTTCAAGCCCAATCCCCATGACATCCAGCCCTCCCGTTGAGAAGTACTCTTTCTCTCATGCAACACTGCCACTGTAATAAGCAACTACTGTTAGAATACCTGGCCATGAGCCAAACCTTGAACAGTCAGAATTTCTGTATGATGACATAAAAAAATCAACATCAACGTTAGCAGAGTCAGTATGGGAACACAGAGCTATGGAGGCAATAGGATCAGATGAAATTGCTTCATGACATTCCCAGCTACAGAGGTGGTAGGTAACTCAGGTATTTACAGAGAAGGGAAGATGGCAAATCTAAGATGGGTTGTCACCCTACCGTCTTTGAGATTCACCCTCATTGGCAGTTACACAGCAGCTGACCAAGGTAAATCTCTGGCAAGCAGGGAAGGGTTTAGACACAACTGTGGAAGACAGTATTTTTTCTTATGAATCTGCTACACATATTCCCTCCTGTGCATCCCTCCTGGGACAGTGGAGAAGGAAGGAGAAGTGTCATCATAGTACTGCTACCCTTCCCTCCACTTCAGGAATCTTTTGTTCTGTAACTTATGCTTAGTGCTTATCCTAAGGTTGATTATACTCTCACTATAAATGGAGTTTGTGATGGCCTAACATTGATATTCAGCCTAATATACAGATGTGTAGCACAAAGGGTACTGGATGGAGAATCATTGATACATCTTTTTTACTAAATAATGGTGGGGCTTTCAAATAATGCTATCAGAAAACACCTTTGTGTTTGAAAAGGACCAAAGTATCATCACTACATTGGAGTCAAGGTACAGTGTGTCTGATTGTGGCTAATCAGACCAATATGAACTCACAAGGCTCTACCACAGTTCATGCCCAAATAGTCCATGTGTGACATGGTTTCAAGAAGGTGACCTGGTAGCTTCAGTCAATGCCAACAGAAAGGAAGCCATGACTGGACCAACAAAGCTGAAAAGGCTTCAGTAATGACTCAGGAATAGATTCATATGCCTGTTACTGGAGGAACTAGCTCCGTAAATGCAGACTCGTCGACAGAAACCCACCTAGCCAATGATGGATTTTTTTTTTTTTGGTTATAGTAACTCATGAAAGCTGTTTACAACTCACAGAAGGCCTCTAATGTGGTTCAGCAGAAGAAGCACCTGCCCATGCTCATAAAGTCAGGGATCTTTTGGAGAAAAGTAAGGAAAACAACAAGGCTGAACAGAATATGGGAATATGGGAATATGGGAAGATTAAGTGACTTTCTCCTCTGAATACAAGCTTTTTAAGAGTAGGGATTGTCTGAGTCTTTGTCTTTGTATGTCTAATGCCTAGGACACTGCTCAGCACATAGTGGGTGCTCAGTACACTGAAGAAAAATGAAGTAGAATTTTTTGGAATATAAGAGAAAGAGTGTTCTCTGACACATATTCTTTCAGTGCATATACAGATTATCATCCTGTGGCCCCTTGGGGGAAAATATTTAAAATCTAAGCTAATACTAGCCCAAAATGTTATCATTTTATGTTTTATATGAACTGATGTACAATGAAGTAAGAAGAGCCAAGAGAATATATATAATGATAACAATATAAATAAAAAACATTAAAATGAAGGAAAATGCTGAGCAATGATAATGGACAATGGGAGGGAAGAAAAAAATAGGGAGCATTCTCCCTCCTTTTAGTAGTGATAAGTGCAGGGTAATGGGAATGGAACATTGCATACCCTATCAGACTCTATATCAACTGGTTTTCCTCAACTTTTTTTTTTTCTTATGAAGGAAGACTCATTTTGCAGAGGATGGGGAGTAAGAGTATATCTAGAAATGACTAATGTGAAGGTAAAAGGCACCGGTAAAACATTTTTTAAATAAATAAAAACAAACATGTTCCCCCTTCTTTCTGTTGCCCTAATCCTGCTGCAGCTTAGAAAATCCTCAAGTTAATAATAATAGCTAACAATTATACAAAACTTTAATGTTTGTAAAGCGCTATATACATTATTCTCATTTGATGCCCACGACAACCCCATAAACCCTGCAATTATTATCCCCATTTTACAGATAAGGAAACTGAGGCATTGAGAGATGAAGTGACTTGCTCCAATTACATAGTTATTAGGTGTTCAAAGTGGAATCTGAACTTGTGTCTACCTGATCCCAAGCCCAGGGTCTAGTCACTACACTAATCTAACTGCCACATGAAGGAAGAGGTCCAAGATAGTCTAATTTGTGACAATATTGTTAGATCTGGACTCAGAGATTTTTCCGTAAAGCATGAGTATCATAAGGTTTCACCTCTGCTAGAATGTGCCCTGGAACAGGCCTTGAGAATTCTAATTTGTATGCAGCTGACCAGCTTAGCAAAATTCACATTAGACAACAAAAGTGACTTGTGAGTAGTTTTTTTAGGTTGGCTGGAAAAGAGGCTGAAAGTAATGACTAAGTATTGCAGTTCTTTGTGAACAATTTATCCAAATTATCCCTGGTTTTTTCCTCATCACTGGGACCAGTATTATGAAAAGATATCCCACCAACATTTTTTAAACTGATAACAAGAAGGAAGTTTTAAAGGTGGGGCAATTAGTGAAAAACAATTCTGTATCTCTTTCATGTTTCAATGTAGGACCAAAAGCTGGGATGCATAGGAAACACAGGCTTCTCCTGCTTATGCAGCCACAGTAAACCCCAGCACAGACAGACACAATAGTATAAAGGGCCAAAGCAGGACACCACCAGGAATCCACCACTGACCTACACAATACCATGACATCAACCTTCCAGCTAAATACTCAACAATTACCAAAGCAGATCTAATAGTTTGGGCACTGAGAGAACTGAGGAGACTGGAGCAGCAAGCAGTGGTGGGAATTGGGTGGACCACACTGACTCCATCTTGTGACTCAATCCTGGAACTAGCTCAGTTTCCTTTTCATTCAAGTATGGATCTAGTCCAATTTTTGTCTTGTGAGAAAACTGTATTCAATTGTGAGAATTGTGGGAGGGCTCTGGTGCATTGTTTGAACTTATCCCTACATGGCTAGGAAGCTGGATCACCTCTACCTGCTGCTTAGAGATCCTTAACTAAGGACTTCAATGTGCTGATTTTTCTCACAATTATATATCTCAAGCAACCCACATGTCTTATCTGAAAACTTGCTCCGCACTGACCAATCAATTATTGTTTGGCTATAATACAGACATTTGGGAGGAATGGGACATCTCTTTTTCTACATTCAGGGATTTGTCCCTATTCACTCTACCCATCCCAATTTGGAAAGCCCCTAATTTTTCCTCCAATCAGAAATCAAATACCCAATACCGTATATAGTTCAGTTAACTGTTTCCTTTTAATTAATAATAATTGGCCTTATTCAACTAATTGTTTTTAATGGACAAAAATCCATCTCCTCCTGTCTTCAGGATCCAGGCCTAAGCTGAAGAAGGGAGCTGGTCCCGATTTGTTGGGCAACTGGCGTGCACTGCTTGATAAATTGGTATGCTCAGAAGCTTGAACCTTTGTTTCCTCAGTCACTTCAGCCTCCATTCCACCTCCCACAGTACTATAAACTTCTGCAGAGTTTAAAAACTTAATTTTCTATGCAGGGCAGGCTTCTTGAGTTTTGGCATCTTGCCTCATCCTCTATTTTAGTAGATAGGTAACACAGAGACTTGGAGTCAGGAAGACCTGACAGCTCAAACTGTGCCCTAGACACTAGCCATACAACTGTAGGCTTAACCCTCTCAGCCTCAATTTTCTCATCTGTAAAACAGAGGTAGAATAACATCACCTATCTCATAAGGCTGTTATGAAGATCAAGAGATACCACCTGTAAAGAGCTTTGTTCTGCAAACGTTGGCACTATATCAATGCTAGCTATTATTATTATCACTAATATTATTTTATCCCCCAAAGTGCCTTATACACTTGAATTCCAGCCAGGAACATAATCACTCCCTGAACATGGCTTGGCAAGTTTCATGTTAAGTTATATGTTCTTTCACAGACTCAGTGCTCCATTCCTTCCTAAAGTACCAATCAACAAGTTTTTATTAAGCACCTACTATTCAGAATTTATATAAGCTCCTTGACAACAGGGACTGTTGCATTGATGTCTTTCTAATTCCAGCACCTAGCACCATGTTCCAGTATTAGACACTTAATAAATTCTTTCTGATCAGCACTGTTGATTGTCAAGTACTATGCTACGCCCTGAAGATAGGAATAAAAAAGTGAAATACTCCCTGACTTCAAGAAGCTTACATTCTACTAAATAATCATTTTTACTCTATCACTCACCTGCTCAATTGCCATCAATAGCTCCCCACTGCTTATAGAAACAAGTCTAAACTCTAATCTTGACATTTAAGGCCTTCATTTACCTGGTTATATGTTAACAATTTAATCGTACTTTTTCTCCACTTCCCATTTTTTCCCTGCTATATGACTAAGCCTGTTTTCTCATTCTCTCCAGACTAAGATCTCCCATTTAATACTTTCACATCAGTAGAATTCCCTTCTCTCTCCCCTCCATATTTCCCACCCATAATATGGTGTGGACAAGGCTGAATTAGGAGTCAGATTAGGTGAACTCAAACCCCCACTCTGTCACCTACAATTTTTATGACCTTGGACAAATCCCTTCACCTCTGTAAAATGAAAAGATTGACCCCCAAGGGTCCTTCTAGCTCCAAACCTATGTCCTATAACTCCTTTTAGGGCTCAGCTAAAGTCTCACTTCCTCTGACTATTGCAGCCCAGATAACCTTTCCACAGGGAGGAAAAGAAGTTTAAGGGAAAAAGCATTTAAGAACCTACTATGTGGCAGGCACTGTGCACTTTGCCATTGCTTTTGTAATTCCTTTACCAAAGGGAGCCTTGGATGAACTGAGGCAGGGAGACATGAGTAGAACCAGGAGAACCATTTAAATAGCAACAAGAACACTATGAAGATAAGCTCTGAAGGACTTAAGAGCTCCAATCAATCAGTTCAATGACCTCCAATGCATGGCTCCAATGATGGCCTGAAGATGCAGAATGAGACAAGAATTTTGGGACATAGCTAGTGGGGGAATTTGTCTTGCTTGATTCTGTATATTTATTCCTGGGTGTTGTTTTTCTATTTTTTCCCCCCCTCAGGCAGGAGTGGTGTTATGTGGGAGGCAAAAATAAATGCTTTTTTAATTGAAAAAACAAAATACAAATTAAAAATAAAGAAAATGAGGGAGCTGGTCTATAGAACATGTCTCCTCCTGCAATGCCTCCCTCTCTCTCTACCCCCAACTTGGAGATCAGAATCTGGAGAAACTTCCCTAAGCAGTGAAGGGGAAGTTGTCCCTTCTCAGAAGTCAGGAAATCACTTTCAGCTACCACCACCCTGACTAGCGGAAGTTGTTGCAAGAGCAGGAAATAACTAATGAGTTTCAGCTATGCAACAAATAGCAGATTTCAGAGATTTCCACTTCAATTTTGAGAAGCCCTCAAAATAGATGACATGGGGCAAGGTGGGAAATTTCTTGGAGGTATGGGGAGAGACCATAGAGACACTAAGATTTTGATGAATTCTAGTGATTGTGGCACAGTGGACTGAAGTCTGGACCTAGAGTTAAGAAAGACCTGAGTTCAAATTCGGCTTCAGATACTTGCTAGCTGTGTTAACCTCTGTCTGCCTCACTTTTTTTTTCGTCCGTAAAATGGGAAAATGATAGCATCTACCTCCCAGGGCTGTTGTAAGGATCATGAGATAAATGACTTAGCACAATATCTGGCACTAGTAAGTGTGAGCTATTATTGGTTGTTGCAATGTTAGCTATTGTTGTTATCAGCTACGTGAACCCAGGCAAGTCACTCTAACCTTCTTTACCTCAGGTTCTTCATCTGTAAAATAAGGGGATAGACTCCATCTCTGAGGCCCCTTCCAGTTCTAAATCTATGAGTCCCATGAAATGATATTAGTTCTAACAGTGTAAAGTCAATTGATTTTCTATAACAGAACAGTCTTATGCTAAAACTGAAAATACTATCACTTTTCTACCCTATCGGAGAGGCCATGGTCTGACTTCTTATTGAAGATGTAATTCACAACTTCTCTTTGGGGAGTCAGCACCCTTCACTTGTACTGAGAAGCTCAAGAAGTGACAATTAGTGTGACTGACCCGAATTTGGGACATGGGGTACTTTACCCTCAGTGCCTGAAATGGGGCAGAAATGGTGCTCCTGGTGTGGAGAGCTAAGACACGACTTCAAACAGAGGAAATCTCACGAGAAACCTTGAAGATTTAATGAGTCACACCTCACGGAACAGACACCTGTTCATGCTATGGAAGAGCTGAGTAAATAATGCCCTCAGAGTCATGTCTTCCTAGTCATCAACTCCTATAAAAGGTGAGCACAAGACAGGAACACTGCAGGTTCGGTCTCTTCATTTTACAAATGTGGAAACTGAAGAAAAGGAACAGACTTGTTTAAGGTCATACATCAAATCAACAGCAAAACTGAAATTAGAACTAGAGCTTCCTGTCTAGTGTCCTTTCCACTGCGTTCCAGAAATAGTGGGGGGGAAAAAGTTTATACTTCTATTCAAGTTCATTCTCTCTAGGATGAAAAGGAAAAAGAGAAATGGAAAGAAGAAAAGCAATTAACAGTACCAGGTAGAACAAGAATTTTAAAAACACAGCGTATTGCAATAGAATAGTTAGAAAACTAATCTTGAAGCCAAGAAGACCTGTGTTCAAATCCTCCTTCCACCATATACTGACTGTATATGTTATGTGTGTATGTATATGTGTATATATGTGTATGTGTATATGTATGTATATATAACAGTTAAAGGAGTTGCCTACTACAGTCACACAGCCAGTATATGTCAGAATGAGATTTGAACCCAGGTTTTCTTGGCTTCAACGCCCTCCAAGACTATTAGCTATAGAAAAAATCTTCATTGGCAGAGTGGTCTTATTAGGGAGTTCCCTATAACAATCAAGGGGCAGCTAGGTGGCGCAGTGGATAGTGCTGGGCGTGGAGTCAGGAAGAACTCATTTTCTCAGTTCAAATCTGGCCTCAAAGACTTACTAGCTATGTGACCCTGTACAAGTCACTTAACCCTGTCTACCTCCATTTCCTCATGTATAAAATGAGCTCAAGAAATAATAAACCACTTTAGTATCTCTGCCAAGAAAACCCCAAATGAGGTGACAAAAAAGTAAGACATGACTGAAAACAACTAAGCAACAATGCCAATGAAATCACCTATCCTTAGGCTGTTGTTTATTTTTTAAACCAAAAAAACCCTTCTTTTAAGTACCTTTCATGGTCATTCTTTTATAGTCCAAATACCTTGTCTGTTACAACAGGATTAAAATGGAAAAGAACCCCACCAGACACAGAGACTAGCACTGACCATACATGGAATCCCACCTTTCAAAGATACGAGCAGGAGATATTCATAAAGTGCTCTACAAACCTCAAAGGCCCATATAGATGTTAGCTGTCACCATAATTATTACAATAATTATTTCAATCTAATTGATTTCTTTTGTTATTGTGTGTACTTTACTTTATGCGTTTAAAAACATCAGACTGAGGAGGAGTCCACTGGCTTCACCAAACTAGCCAAGAGCTTTTTTTTAAAAAGGTTAAGAAATCCTGTTTTAGACAGACATTGCAGGGCATACAAAACCAAGGTAGAAAAAAA
The DNA here is from genome assembly GCA_028646515.1 of Pseudochirops corinnae. NCBI lineage: Eukaryota > Metazoa > Chordata > Mammalia > Diprotodontia > Pseudocheiridae > Pseudochirops > Pseudochirops corinnae. Next base: position 9,099 of record JAQQSV010001013.1, read on the forward strand.
ATTAGTGCTTTCAAAAAGCTACAACAATTTGATCATCCAGTGTGATTTTTCTTTGAACCTGAAGCACACTGTACTTTTAATCCCCAAAGCTTTGTATGTTTTAATTACCCTGCTAAAATAATCCTTTTCTCTACTGCAAATCAATATTTTTGAAACACCTTACCAACAAGACAACTTTGAGAAAAAACTCTCTAGCGTTCTTCCCAGACCAAAATGTTATTTTATATGTTTTTAGCAATGAGTTTCAGTTGACATTATAAAGGAAATCCTTAGACTAGGAGGTCTTAACCCTTTTTGTGTCATGGACCCCTGTGGTGAAGTCTCTGGACCCTTTCTTAGGGTAATGTTTTTGTTGCTGTTGCTGTTCAGTTGTTTCAATCATGTCCAACTCTTCATGACCTCATTTGGGGTTTTCTTGGCAGATAGTGGAGAGGTTTACCATTTCCTTCTCCAGCTCATTTTACAGAGTAAGGAATTGAGCCAAATAGGGTTAAGTGACTTGCCTAGGGTCACATAGCTAGTAGGTGTCTGAGGCCAGCTTTGAACTCAGGAAGATGAGCCTTAGTACAGGTCTGGCACTCTATCCACTGCACCATGCTAGCTGTCTTTAATGTCTTTATATGCCTAAAATAAAACATATTGGATTATAAAAGATACCAATTATATTTAAGTAATTATCAACATATTAGGGAAAAAATAAGAAATTCATACACCCTAGCTTAAGAGACAATGCTACTTAAAATAACTGACTTGGAAATATTACATATATTATCCACTTGATCCCTGTAATAGTTCTCTGAAGTGGTATTACAGGTTGTTATCAGCCCCATTTTGCAGATTACAGAATTAAGGATTCTCCCAGAAGGTGGGATTTAAACCCAGGTTTTCCTGAGTCTCAAAATAGCATTATCCTCATCGTACCATGGTGCTCGTCTCTTTAATTTAACAAGATTCCTCTCTTGAAATCTGTATACTCCATAGTCTCCTTATAACAAGAATAATAATGATGGCAAATAAGTGAAAGGCAAAGACAGACCCAGAGACCCGACCAGAGCTGAATGCATGTGATACCTTCTTAATTCATTCATGACTTTAAAAGCTTTCTTCATGTGCCAAGGGTTCACTGTCACCGGGCAGTGTTTTTCTGTATTATCATCTTTCGTATCTGGAGGCTTCTGGGGATTCTGCTTTGGGCACCTGTAAACAGACAGAACAAAACCAACCAAAAGTCATTACTCAAGAGAAGGTAAATCCTGTTTCTCAAGCCTTTACATACAAAAGGTACTGTCAAAATGCTTCACTCCATCCCCACCCCTAGCCAAGGGGAAAGGAAGCACTAATTATGTAATCTTCACATTTAAGGGAATATTATAATTTTGAAGGTTATTGTACAGACACTCTCTTTCCCCAATAATATAAATCAAAATTACACTGCCTCAAAACAGTCAATGATTAAAAGGAAAAGGACCCACATGTACAAAAATATTTATAGCAGCTCTTCTTGTGCTGGCAAAGAACTACAAATTGAGAAGATGCCCATCAATTGGGGAATGGCTGAACACGTTGTTTTATGTGAATGTAATGGAATGCTGTTGTTCCATTAGAAATGGTGAGCAGGCAGACCAGAAAAATCTGGAAAAATTTACATGAATCGATGCTGAGTGAAGTAAGCAGAACCAGGAGATCACTATAAATAGTAACAGCAACACTGCGTGATGACTTTGTTAGACTTAACTCTTCTGAGCAATACGAGGATCTAAGACAATGAATTCCAAAAGATTCATGATGGAAAATGCTATCCACATCCAGAGAAAGAACTATGGAGTCTGAATGCAGATTGAAGCATTCTATTTTCTCTCTTTTTTTCCTTTAGCATGGTTTCTCCTTTTTGTTCTGATTCTTCTTTTACAACATGATTAATGTGGAAATACATTTAATATGACTGTACATGTATAGCCTTTATCAGATTGCATGCTGTCTTGAGGAGGGGAGAGGGGAAATTTTAGAACTCAAAATCTTATAAAAGTCAATGTTGAAAACTAAAAATTAATTTTAAAACTGCCAAGGATTTCTACATATACAATTTGGTTTAGTATAAAAGGTTTTGCGATAGATCAATTCATTTTAAGACAAATTTTAAAGTGGCTGCAGTGTGTTTTAAGGTTTGCAAAACATTTCCCATACATAATTTCATTTGAGCTTCATAATAACCCTGCAATGTTACTACAGTTACCAGTATATCCATTTTATTTTACTTTTTAAAAGGTTTTTGCAAGTGGAACTCTCCTCAACTAGGTCAGAGGCATAGCAGTCACTCACAGAAACCACCACATCACTAACTGGCATAGGAACTTTTGACCTGGCATGAGAACTCTAACATATTCAGTTTCTAACAGGGGCAAAATGGCCCCTCTTTAGGTAGCCTGGTGATCCCCTTCTCCCAGGAGGCTCATTATATTGGTGCCACATTAAGTGTGGATACCTGATTAGCTATAGACCACTGCAGCTCAGAACTCCTAAATTCAAGCAATCCACCAGTCCCAATCTCTCCAGCTGCTAGGATTTCAGGAGTATGTCACCAAGTCGAGCTTTATTACACCTATTTCACAGATGAGGAGACTTTTAAGTTAGAAAGGTTGATTCACAAACTTCCTGCTGCTATCCTCGAACCGCATTTCCAACTAAGCCAAGAATGGAATCAAGCTCTGAACAAATTTTACAAACCAGAAATCTGATCTCGAGTTTGCTATGCCCCTCTGCGGCTCTTCAGCCAACATTTTTAGAAGCAAATTGACATTCCCGCCCTCCTCCCCAATATTTCACTTCAGTGGATCTTGAATTTCATATTTAAAATGATACAGAACATCTCACATTATTCAACACACACACACACAAACACACACACACACACACACACACAATCTTCCTAGCAATCTTTAAAAGAAAAAAAAGGAAAAGGGCAGTAAAAAAAAAAACTAAGGTGACAAATCATACGTAAAAAATAGACATATGAACAAATGAAAATGCATTCAATAAGTACTTACCCCGTGCCAAGCACTATGCTTAAGACTAGGCATACAGATATAAGCAAACAACACAATGACATAAACCTCAGAGAGGTCTATGCTCTAACAAGGGATGAAATTCTGTTCAGATCTGTATTTCCTCCTCACTTACCCCTCTCCACCCTCCAATTCGGCAGGGAAAATACATCCTTTAAATGTATTTCACACCAGTTCCCCCCAACCCTTCTCGACCTTTCTCGTCCCTAATGATTACCCTTGCCCTGAACAACAGCAGCTTTAGCACAGAAATGCAGCTGACGTTTGTCAGAGGGTGGGCAGGGGAGAGTCCCTCACACTGAATTGGGCAGCGTCCAGGAGGTACCCTACAGAAGAGGTTTAGAAGTCCCTTAGGGACCACTGATTTGTCAACAGTTTTCCTGGTATTTTTCCCTTTTGACATGAGGGCTGCTACACCCTCTGCAATTAAAGGAAGCCAAGAAAGGACATGAATTTGACCTTAGGAGAGAGACGGGGGCAAAAGAGCTGGGATGAACCCACAGTCTGAGCTAGGGATGAAGAGAAGGGAAGTCTAATAGTGAGATTTGCTTCCATGTTCTTTATCTCCTCCTCTCATCCCCTCAGCCCCTCAATTTTTCTGATTTTATCCTTTCTAGGGCCAGGAAAACATATGAAGACAGAAATCCTCCAGAAAGCATTCAACTCATAGAAGTTGGAAAAAAAATTAATGCATGGCAGTGGGAGGTCTTGCTCAGCATAGCATCCTTGCGGAGAGTTCTACTTGTAGCACTCATGTCCTCTATACAAAAGTCTAGTTATTATGGAATTTAAGTTGGGGGCTTATCATTCATATGCAAAAATAATTAATAAAAAATGGTACCCCTGCACTAGAACTATTAGAAATTAAAATGGGCAGAGATCAAATCCAAGATAGTTAACAGTCACATAAAACTTACAGACAGTAATGGACCCTGAAAGTGATCTCACCCTGCGGGTGCCTGCATGCCTTCTCATCCTGTAGGATTCTTATCTGTCTCCTATAAATGTTTTATAAAGTATCTACCCAATGTGCTGCTCACCATGCCAAAGGTTCTCTTCTGGTAGACTGACCCTGCTAAGCTATGCAGGGAGGGTCCAAGGATATTTTCCCTTCCAGTTAGCTCTTTTTGAAGGCAATGTTAATAAATCATTTACATTTGTATGGTGCTTGGAATTTTGCAAAGCATATTCTATACGTCTTCTGATCAATATAACAAGCAGAAGAGTTAGACAATGTGAATACTATGAACTGCATTCCACAGAGGAAGAAATTGAAGTTCATAAACATTACATGATTTGCCCCAGGTCACAAATCTACTTAAGAGGCAGAGCCACAATCTAGATCTAGAATCCAGTGTTCTTTCCACTTCTCATTTGAAAATGCTACTTTTTTCAGGATATGTAGAATCATTTCTGACTGTCTGCATGCCTTATCACCCAACCGTCCACAGAGAACGGAAACAAACAGAAGAGACATGAGGTCCCAGGATAAGGGTTACGGTGCAATAATGCTTTACAAACAAGAACCTAAAACCTTCTCTCCAATTACTGTCCACTAGAAGTGAACTGATAAATAACAACCCAAAGCTAGAAGCAAGTTTTCTGAATCTGCGGTTAAGGATTGTTTTCCTCAGTTGATTATGCATTAGCAGGGAGAGAAAAGAAGATAATACAACAGGTCCACATCTCCTTTGCATTTATGACTCTATATCAAAGTCAAGACTTAAAACTTATACTATAATTATGTATTTATTTGTTTTATCCTTACTACTAGGTTGTAAAATAAGGGCAAGAAATTGTTTCATCTTTCTATCTTTATAGTACTTAGCAAAGACCAATATCCATTTAAGAATTCTTTCTTGAATTGAATTAAATATACCCGAAGACCTTGGACAAGTCTGTTCACAATCCTGGGCCTCAGTTTCCTCATCTATAAAATATGGAGTTTAGATTAGATAACCCTTGCAATCATTTCCAGATGTAAATCCACATGTATATCTAGAGCTTGGGGGTGTAAGCCATGGGTTACAGTTATAATTTGCATTCATTTGTCTATGCAGCTGCTGTGTCCTTGTTCTTCTATCTCTCCACTTCTCTCCTCCCCTCTCCCTAGTTCCTGGCGAGTGTAAGCTCTTTGAAGGCCGCTAAGCAAATATCTGAGGTCATATTTGAATTCAGGTCCTCCTGACTCTAGAACGGGTGCTCTATTCACTAGCACCATATCAGGCACTCTAGAATTACTTAATAAATGTTGGTAGAATTGATCGTGGATCTACTACACAAATTTAGATACTGAGTGCAGCCTTGCTTTAGAAAGAAGGGATCCTGGCATAGAAATGATGGGTTTTCTGGTACAATCATTGCTATTATCCACATGAAAAAATGTGGCTGCAATGCCTAACATCTGGCCCTCACTTCACAGTATATATAGTCTGTTCTGTGGCCAGGAGCTGATTGCCAGCCTCTACAACAGTGGTTCTCAACCTGTGGGTCACGACCCATTTGAGGTCTTAGGAACCGAGACACAACTCCTCTGTCTCCAGGCGGGTCCACCTGACGAGGTGTAGGCTCTGGGAGCCCCCTTAAGCTCTCCTTGAATCTCTGAAGTACAGGCTCTGGGACCCCACCTTGAATCTTCCCAAGGGAAGGCATTTGCCTAAAGTTATGGGCCTTAAATTGTGTCTCTGCCCAAGTCCTTAGCCCTCCTTTGTTCCAATAGTTTCCCACCCTTGAACTGGTCTGGTCCACCATTGTCTAAGGTCTCCAGGTAGCCTTCAGCAACTTCCTACCCTTGATCACTTATTCCTGGAGTCTGACCTCATCTTGACTCCTGAAGACCTTCCCTAAACTCCTCCTCTAGACCACCCCTAGATTCCTCCCACAACCTTTCTGTATACAGAATACCATCTCCCCTCCATGTGTGTGAGAGCGCCACAGAATGCCCTAACACAGACTTATTCTGGACTGCTTGTCCAACGCAAGCCTTACAGATACCCAGGCTCTTAAGAGTCTACCCAATATGGCGAACTTTCAATAAACTTTGCTTTTCTTTGGCTGAGAAGACTTCAGTAGAATTCTTTCGGCAGGATCCAGCGTGTTGGTATTTTGGGGTCTCAGGCAACCCTACCCCTCTTTATGGGTAACCTCTTCACTGTTATGGTTCCCTGATACCGGGAAACACTTGCTAATCTCAAGCTCTTCTCCAGCCAGGACTGGAAGGTAGGTAAGCCTCTCTCTCTCCCTACTGCCTTGTTGTTCTCCAAGTACCTTGGAGGTGTGGTTTTTTTGCGTGTTTTTTGTGTTTTGTTTTGTTTTTGTGGGCTTGACCTCTCAGGTCCCATTAGGTCAGACAGCTAGGTACTCAGCCTGACCTCAGGTTCACGGTCCTGTTTGGTTATGCTGGAGAACATGGACACGTGTGCAGCTTCTGAAGAATGGAAGACAAGGACAGATGCCTTATCTGGAAGTGTGAGCCAGATTCTTTCAATTCTCTCAGTGCTAGGGAACTGGGAAAACTTCAGGTACTTTTTTGTAGGTTTTTTGCCCTGTTTTGTTTTGTTTGTTTTTCAAGGCTTACTCTCAAACCTTCCTTTATAGAGGAAGGTTAGGTTGACTTTTACAACATTGGGAAAAATTTAGTTTCTCTGGAGAACTTAAAAAGGAAAAGCTAGTGTTTTTTTGCAACACTGTTTGGCCTAAGTATCACCCAGAAAACCATGAATCATGGCCTGTTTAAAAGATAATACTCTCTTGCAGTTAGAATTATACTGTCACAGAGAAGGAAGATGGATAGAAGTAGCATATTTAATGGCTTTCTTCGAACATTCTTGAAACACTTGTTCTCAGGAAAGACTGTGAAATGCTTGAAGCTAGAGCCTCTCCACAAAGGGGCAACGAGGACCAATTAAATGACCCCCTTCCTATGGCTTCCACCCCAGCCCCTCCCCCTTCAGCGACTTCTGCTCAGGTCCAGGTCACCAGTCCTGCTGAGGTGCCTCCCTCTGTGGCCCCTCCCCCCTCAGGGATCCCTGCTCAGGTCCCAGTCACCGGTCCCACTGAGGCAGCTCCCTCAGCCCCTTCTGCTGTACCCCAACCCTTTTCCCCCTGGTTTCCTTTCCCTTTTCCTCTAGCCCCATAACCCTCATTTCCTGCCCTCTACACTATCCATATCTACTACCTGCATCTCCCAGCATGGCTTCTTCCCCCTCAGGGACCCCTGCTCAGGTCCCAGCCACTGGTCTGGCTGAAGTGCCTCCCTCTGTAGCCCTTCCCCCTGAGGAAACACCCACTCAGGCCTGAGGTCCTACCCCCACGGCAACACTAGGGGTATCTTCTTTTCTGACCCCTTCCCCTCCTCAGGTGCCAGCTGACCTTCTCCCTTGCCAGCCAGATCCCCCAGTCTTGCAGTCTGATCCAGTTCAGCCAGCACCCCCCAGTCACTCTTTCACAGGAAGTGGCACTTCCAATCTCCCTTCCTAAGCCCCTGTCCCCACAGCACCTTCAGGACTTTTTCCCTTAAGGGAAGCGGCTCTCTCCGCTGGTGGGACAACTAGAGTTCATGTCCCATTCTACATTTCAGATCTCAATCAAATTAAAGGGAAGCTGGGTAAGTTCTCCGAAAACCCCACAAAGTTTACTGAAGGCTTTCGGGACTTAACCCTACAATTTGAGCTTTCTTGGGGTGATTTGCATGCCCTCTTCTCTACCTATTGTTCCACTGAGGAAAAGAGGAGAATCTGGGAACAAGCCCAAAAATTTGGGGATCGTTTGGCTAGCAATGACTCCAGAAAATACCCCTCCAGGAACAGCTGCTATTCCCACTGGTGACCCAGGATGGGATTATCAAATCTGGGAGGATAGAGAGAAGAGAGACCATATGGTACTTTGCCTGTTGGAAAGCCTAAGAACTGCATTTCAAAAGCAAGTAAATTATCAGAAAGTTAGAGAAATTTCCCAGACAAATCAAGAAAACCCTGCCCTTTTCCTAGATAGACTGGTAGAAGCTATTAAAAGGTATACAAATTTAGATCCTGACTCTATAGAAGGGGCAGCAATCCTTAATGTGTATTTCATTAGTCAGTCTGCCCCAGATATTAGGAGGAAACTACAGAAACTGGCAATGGGACCCCAAACACCTCAGGCCCAATTACTGGAGACGGCCTTTGGAGTCTTTGATAACAGAGACCTGGTTGTGGCAGAGGAGAAAGAACGCAAGGAACGAACCTGGGACAGAGAACATGCTCGATTGTTGGCTACTGCCATGGCCAGGAAAAGCCCCTCCAGGGGACCCCCTGGGAGGAAGCCCAGTCACTTGGGCAGTGGGAAAACCTGATTTCGATGCCACGAGGAGGGTCACTGGTCCAAGGAGTGCCTCCCCCAGAGGGAGCCCCAGGAACCAACACCTCTAGAACCGTGCCCATCTAACCAGGAGGGACATTGGGGGAAAGACTGTCCCTGACGTTGGAAAAGTGGCAGAGCCACCTCCCAGTACCCTGTCCTCCAGTCTTCTCAAGACTTGGAGCGACAGGGAGCATGAGGTTTGGCAGTGCTCCCACTTTCTCCATCTCACTGAACTCTGGGCAAGCATCGTGGCTGAAGGCAAGGTTACCCACTTTATTATGGCTAAGTTCTCTGTTCTAATCAATTGGTTCTACCCTCCCCTTGACCAGTCAGGTCAGAGGCATCAAAGGGGAAACTAAGGGATGTCTCCAGATATACTCAGTCCCTGCCTACTTGAGGATCTGTTGTCTGAACACTCCTTCCTTATGTTCTCCTGTCCCCTTGTTGGGAAGGGACCTGTTGGTGAAACTGGGAAGCTAATTTTCTCTAGTTAAGCCTCCCAGATCTCCCCATGTTCCCTCAGGAGTGTGGGAGATAGCTGAATGAATTGTTTGGGATCAGGAAATTCCTGGCTGAGCCATTTCTGCCATCCCAGCATCTGTTTCTGACTCCTAGGTCCCTAAAGTGTCCCCCCACCATAGTCTATATACATTTAAACCCAAGGCCTAGGAGGAACTGCAGCCATTAATGGCTACTCAAGGTCTTGACTTATTCTGTCTAGAGTGGGGCCCAGATCACCAGGTGAAAGAAACTTTACTCTCTATGATGAAGGAAGGAGAGAACAGGCTTTGGGAGTTGTTGCCTGTTTTTGAAAACTATCAGATTCCGTGGCTGCTGTTGCTTTCCATGTGCTAAATGTCCATAGAGCAATTTGGAAAGGAAAGGGATATCTGACAGCCTTTTGGCCTTGCCATAGTCATCTTTAATTCCTACCAGGAAACTGTTCTTTCTCTATACTTTTTTGTGCCTGTTTTGGTCTTTGTTTGCTTAACCTCTTTGCCAGGTTTGTCTCCTCCAGGGCTTAAGCCCCAAGTTCTCCAGCCCACTAGATCTGGCATCAGGCATGTTCCAGAGTCTGACCCCTTGGATGTGAAGCCTGACCCCCTTGAACAGGACCCAGAGAGGCAGGGACAGCTCTACGCCCCTTGCTAGCAGGAAGCACTTTCAGAAGCTGAGACCTTTGCCCTTTACCCCAAAGGAATTTGGGTCCCATTTGTTTGAGGGGGGAATGATGAGGTGTAGGCTCTGGGAGCCCCCTTGAGCTCTCCTTGAATCTTCCCAAGGGAAGGCATTTACCTAAGGTTATGGGCCTTAAATTGTGTCTCTGCCCAAGTCTTTAGCCCTCCTTTGTTCCAATTGTTCCTTGAACTGGCCTGGCTCACCACTGTCTATGGTCTCCAGGTAGCCTTCAGCAACTTCCTACCCTTAATCACTCATTACTGGAGTCTGACCTCATCTTGACTCCCGAAGACTTTCCCTAAACTCCTCCTCTAGACCACCCCTAGATTCCTCCCACAACCTTTCTGAATACAGAATCTCATCTCCCCTCCATGTGTGTGAGAACGCCACAGAATACCCTAACACAGACTTATTCTGGACTGCTTGCCCAATGCAAGCCTTACAGATACCCAGGCTCTTAAGAGTCCACCCAATGTGGTGAACTTTCAATAAACTTTGTTTTTCTTTGGCTGAGAAGATTTGAGCAGGACTCGGTATTTTGGTATTTTGGGGTCTCAGGCAACCCTAACCCTATTTATGGGCAGATATGCCCACAAACAAGTATTAAAGGGTAGTAGCATTAGGAAGTTTGAAAACTACTGCTCTGCAAGGGGTAGCACCTTTCATAACTCTTTCCCATCAAGACATGTGAGATTCCCCTGTTCAAAATGAGTTACCACATTGATAATTCTAGGTACTGATCAAGTTCATCCCCTTCAGCTCCTGCTTATCTCTGGAACCATCCATATTTACTCTCACTGATCAGACACTTTACAAAGCTTACCCCTCAAAACAATCCTGGCAGTATTGTCCCTATTTTCCAGCTGAGGGGAAAGGGAAAGAAAGAAACAGATTTAAAAAAAAAGACAGAAACAGAAAGAGAGAGTCAAAGAAAGAAGGAAGAGAAAGACAGATATGGAAACAGACACAAAGAGAAAGACAGACACAAAGAGAGAAAGATGGGGGAGAGACAGAAACATTAAGACAGACACAAAGAGATGAAGAGATGGGAGGGGAAGAGAAGAAAGAGACAGAGAGAGGGGAGAGAGACAGAAAGAGATGGGATGAGGGGAAGGAGGGAGAAAGAGGCAGTGTGGTACAATGTATAAAGAGTTGAACACAAAACCAGAAAGACCAGGGTTTAAGTTCCACCCCTGACACATAATCGCTGTGTGGGCAAGTCACAATCTCTGAGGGCTCTAGGCATCTCTCTAAGACTGTTAGCTGTAGAGAAGGTAACAACTTGCACTGGTAGGGGGTAGTCTCCTAAACCAGGGAAGGCACATGTCTAGTCCCTATCCAAATGAAGAAATTGAGGTTTGAACAGATCAAATGACTTGGGCATCCAGCAAATGGTTGAGCTGAATCTTGAATCAGGGTCTCATGAGTCCAAGTCCAGTTCTCTCCCCATCTTTCTCTGTGCCTTAACATGCTGCTTATTGCTTTGAGTTCTTTCACACATCCCTAATGTCTCTTCAACACATCCTACCTACATTCACCAATCTTCAGCCAGATCTATAAGAGAGCTGGGGTGTGTCTTGTGCCAACACGTCTGGTATTTATTACTCTATATGGAAGTAAAGTTTTAAAAGATGCATTATCATTATATATCTGTTGTATTCTCACTACTAGACTGTAAACTATGTAAGGACAAGGACACCTCCTCTCCAGATTCAGATTATTGAAAGAAAAGACTATGTCAGATTTAATACCAACCAAACAGCATAAATATTATAGACTGCAAAAGGGAAGGAATCTCTATACTGTATAATTGGGGAGAGGGGCATACCCAACAATGGCAATGGGAAGTTTTGTTTTTAGACCCAAGAGTTAATCTTAATACACTAGATTCAATGCTGGCTGACTAACTTCAGTTCATGATTCTTTATGGTAAGTGTTCCTGTTTAATGTCTGGTCAGTAGATCATGCTGGTCAGGGTATGAGGATATCTGAAGTTCTGGTAAGAACAAATACCATAGTCCTAGAAAAAGTAGAGATTCTCTTCACTTCAGAGGCCCTTGCCTTCCTTTTAGAGTAGGGTAACAGGGTGATCTCACTATTGGCTAGTCAGCTTTGGAACATCACATATGGTCCAAAACCAAAACATAACAAAATTCCATCCCTAACAAATTCTACCAGTCAAAGTTGTTTTAAATGAAAAAGCATTGCTCGAAATTATATTGCTACACTTTAGCAGCTAGGAACAAAGCAGCAGGGATGCCCAAGTTCTCTGCAGTAACTTGGTGAATGAAAAGACATGATTTGAACCCAGGAGAGGGAAGTGGGAGGTACTACACATATCATCCCTCTCCTCCTGCTACAACTGTATTGTGTTGATTTGTTCTGGAGATTAAGATGTTTGTGGTGGAGGGTTGATGGGAGTGATGAGGACTACAGTATGATTGAACAGTACAGCTGCAAAAAGCTCCACAGTTAACTCTGCTTCCCTCTCTCCCTCCTACCTAGGGTATACAACTGACCACTCTTTTTCTCAGAACTGGACAATTACACTGGGACTGAAAGATGACATTCCCTGTACAGGATAATCCTTTGTAGAGAGTTCATGGTAATAATAATAATAATATTCACATGGAGCTTTAAGGTTTGCAAAACAGATTCACATACATTATAATATGTGACAGCATGGTGTAGTGGGCTCAAAGTTAGGAAGACCTATCTGGTTTGAATTTCACTTCAATCACTGGGCAAATCAATTATCTGCTCTGGGTCTCAGTTTCCTCATCTGTAAAAATCAGGGATTTGGACTCTAAAAAATAAACCCTCCACCTCTAAGTGTGTGATCCTATGATCTCATTTAATCCTCTCTGAGATAAACACTACTGCCATGCCCATTTTGCAGATAAGAAAGCTGAGGTAGAAGGTGGTTCAATTACCAACCAGGTCAGCAAAGCACTGTTCCTATTTGCCATTAACTAGAATATTTAAAAACAAAAACAAACACCTGTATGCCCTGTACTACTATATATATATATATATATATATATATATGTATACACACACTTTCCTTTCTATCAGTTCAATGGCTACTCAAACTTTGTGTTAAGCTGAAAAAAAAGAAAACTTAATCTCAAGGATAAGTGTAGGATCTAGTTAGGAAGGCATCTGTAAAAAAAAAAAAGAATTCAATAGTTATATCCAACATATAGGTACCACAACAGAATAATCTGAGTCAGCGTATACTCAAGTGAGGGGTTAAATCCTACATAATGTAGAAATGAAGAGAATGGACAAGCCACAATGCTGCCTAGTCCCTGAAAGAATTACAGGGTTTGACCTGGCAAAGAAGATGAAAAATGGACAAGAAATAACATGAGCGAAGGCAAGAATAAACATACTGTCATGTTTTGGGAAACAAGGTGACTGGTCCAAAGAAATCCAGGGTTTGTGCTGGGGTTTGCAACAGGGGCTGAGGGTACCTGAAGATGGGTGGACCAGCCTTCAGTGTCTGCCTTGGATCTAATAACTTCTGTCCCTACTACGGGCTCATAAGCAGAAGAGCAGACTGAGAGCAGGATTTTGAGACAACTGATGGGATGTAAGAAAGACTGGAGGGAAAAAATAAGAGACGGGGCAACAACTTAGGAGCTCATTCTGTGCCTCCCCACATCCCCAAATCTAATCACTTGCTGAATTTTGCATTTATATTATTTCAAGATCAGGCCCTCACTACTTCTCCCAACTTGTTTAAATTGAATTCATCCTACCCATACCTGCCTAAGCACTCTTCTTCATGCGAAGATCTGATCATACAACTGTCCTGCTCAAACGCTTTCAATGGCTTCTTAGAGCCAGAGTCCAAACTGCTTAGCTCGACTTTCAAGGCCCCTCTACCATCGGAATCCATTCTATTATCTCATTTTACTATCCTTCACGAGCTCTATTCTTCCAGTCAAACTGGATTAATCATAACTCTATGAACCATGTCCCATGCTTCAGCCTGTCCCTGCCCCATTCCCCATTTCCACCTTCTGAAATCCTACCCATATTTCAAGACCCAGTTTCTTCCAAACACCTTTCCCTGATCTCTGCCTTACAAATTTTCATAGCATTTTGTTTGTTACTTCTCTTATGCCCTTACAGGAATGTAGGACTGGAGTCAGAAAGGACCATTTTACAGATGAAGAAACAGAGGTCTGAAAAAGGGAAATGGACTGTCCAGGGTCAAATGGGTATTAAGAGTGACAACTGAGATGGCCATTATCACCACATCATAGAGCTAAAAGCTTACTCAATATTATCTCAAATCCATACTTCAATAACAATACTCTCTACAACATACCTAATGAGCAGCAATACAGTCTTTGCCTATAGACCTTCATCGAGAAGCAACCTACTACTACGGTTTCCAGTTACCTTTTGGAGAGACCTAATTGTTAGACAATTTCCCCAATATCTTAAGCTTAAAGTTGCCTCTCTGAAACTTCCAGAGATTGTTTCTAATTCTGTTCTCTGGGGCCAAGCAAAGCTACCAGTACAAAGCAATAAAAAGAGTGGGGGAGCATGGGATTAAAGGTCCTGGATTGAATCCCTGTGCATCCTTGGTCAAGATGGTGAACCTTTTCAGATCTCAGTAGCCTTAAATGCTTTTCCAAAAGCAGAAGAAAAATCCCTCTCCCACATGACAACCCTTCAAGGACTTTTTCTCCAAGCTAAACTCAATCAGGTCCAATAAATGTTTATTAAGTGTCTAAGATGTTGCCAGATATAGCACTAAATTCTGGGTATACAAAAAGAAACAAAAGACTATCCCTGCCCTCAGGAAGTTTACAATCTAATGGAGAATATAATATGCAAACAAATATATACAAAGCAAAAGGATTAACAGAAAATAATTAACAGATGAAAAGCACCGGAACTGAGAAAGGTTGGGGAAGGCTTGCTGTACAAAATAGGATCTTAGACGGAATTTAAAGGAAGCCAGGGAGGTCAGTAGGGACAGTATTCCAGGAGTGGGGACAGCTGGAGAAAATGCTTGGATCATGGAAAGGGAGTGCCTTGTCCATGGGACAGGACGGAAGAGTTAGTAGTATTAGGGACTAAGGTGTAAGAAGACAGGTAGGAGCTGTCTATGAAAGCCTATGAAGCTACGAAGGTCTTTGAATGCATCATCTCTGAGTTCCTTAACCATTGTAGTAGCCCTCTTCAGAATACGCTGTCCAGTCAACTAGCATTCAGTTAGTCACACAAATGGCATTTATCGAGATCCTAATATTATGCCAGACACTGCGCTAAGCTCCAAGGATATAAAGTAAGGTGAAAGACAGTCCCCTACATTCTCACGAGGGAGATAACACACAAAAAGTTTACCAATGTTCTTCTTACATGTATATGAACTGATGCAGAGAGAAATAAGTCGCACGAGAACTAATTACACATTAACAACACCACTGTAAAAACAAACAACTCTGAAAATTTTAATGACATCAATCAACATGAAAACCAATCCTAATTTCAGAGGCCTGATGACAGAGGCAGCTACCCCATCCCTTGAAGAAAGGTGACAGCCTCAGGGTACTGAACAAGACATATACTTATTGAACATGACCAATCAGAGAATTTGTTTTACTGGCCTATAAACAATTTCTTTAATAGCAAATGAATGAGGTTCCTGGGAACAAACCACATTTTAGGAAAGGCAGTGATTTTTTAAAAAGAAATCTTATTTTTTTAGTAAATAAAAACTTATTTTTCTCTCCTTCCCTCCAAAACACTTCACCCCTACCACTAAAAAAACAGGGAAAAAACCCTGTAAAAATACATATCAGTGTTCTTAATCACAATACTCCAGGTTTGGACTGACCAAGATCAAGTCCAGCAGGACTATCACTTCACTAATTCTGGACAATATGCTTCTCTGGATATGGCCTAAGACCATATTACCTTTTTTGGCTTCCATATCACATTATTTTAACTGAAGTGAACTTGTTTATCTACTAAAACCCCCAGTTCTTTTCCAGATGAATGGTTATTTAGCCACACATCTTGTATCCTGTACTTATAAAGATAATTTATTAAACCCAAGAACAAGGCTTTATATTTACCCCTATTAAATTTTAGAGGAAAAGGCAGCATGATGTAGAGCATAGTTTTAGAGTCAGGAAGATCTGGGTTCAAGTCTTGCCTCAGACACACTCTGGTTATAAGACCTTTGACAAGTCACTTCACCTCCAGGCAACAGAGCAGAGGTTGTAGAGCAGGCATTGATCTGTCCCGGTAATCTTCCCCAGCAGTTCCTTACACAGATGGTCCAGTTAAAGAAACAATTCAAACTAACACAGTCTAACTCCAAATCCAATGCACTTTCCATAAAACCGTGCTACCCGTTTGTGTTCTCAGGTTTATTATGGTTATTAGTTGTCTTTGAGGACAACGACCTCCATGTCCACCTAACACAAAGCCAGCTCAAAGAGCTGCTGAGTTTGAACAGAGTCTATTGCAGTAATGTGGCATGGACAGGAAATGGGGATAATGACAGCACCCACCCCCAAGTTTGTCATGAGGCTCAAATGAGGTATTTGTAAAGTGCTTAGCATGCCTTAAAGTACTACATAAACGCTACCTGCTATTATTGCTATTATAGACCGTAAAGAACATGATGACAACGGCTATCAGGGACAAAGAGAGACCATTCCAAAGGTCTGAATACCAGGAACTGGGTGAATCACAACGAAAGAAAGGGTCCTAGTGAAGGGAAATGAAGACGAGTATTTTTTACATACAGTTTTACATATGCTAACACCCATAGGTGTCCTTACATCCACCACCCCCCCCCCCCACCATGACCCAACTACTCTGACGCCTCATCCTAGGTTCTCAAAGTCTATTCTAAAAGAACATGCAATCTGGCAAGTCCTAGCAAGCTTAAAAGGGCTAAAAAAAAAATACAGGTGCAGTGAAGGTCTGGGTATCACTGAAGGCCCAACACAGCTCTGTATGGAGCTGCTTGTCGACAGCTAGAATAACTCATAAAGGGATGGAGATCAGTATCAGTGAAGGGAGGGCAACCTTGAAGAAATCATTGGCATCTTGAAGTAATGAAGCAGGAAAGTCTGAGGTGGCAGTATCTAAATAGTAGTCCTGTGGGCAGCTATAAATCTAGACTGGAAATTCAGATCAGGAGAAGAAAGAAAATCAGTCTATTGTAGGGGCTCTTGTTTTGGGTCATGGACCTCTTTGGCAGTCTAGTGAAGCCTACAGACGTCTTTTCAGAATACTGTTTGTACAATGCATAAAATAAAACACACAGGATGACAAAGGAAACCAGTTATACAGAAATACAGTCATCGAGGTTTTGTTAAGTTCATGAACTTAAAAGACTCCAGGTAAGAAAATCTTGTCTTAGAAGATAATAGGTGAGTGAATGAGCTCTAGGTGAGTAACAGTGGGAAGAGGACAGATGGCTGAGGAGTAAACCTGTGGTAAAGACACCCACAAACAGTGGGAGGAAGAAGAAACAGGGAGGAAACAGAAAAGGAATGATGAGAGAGGGAGGACTGGATGAGGGTGGCATCATAAACTGCAAGGAAAGCAAAGTGTTTCATAAATGCCAATAATCAGCAACAGAAAAAGGACAGTATAGAATGCACATAACAAGGTCAACTAGTCACATTTATTTATGTTGATATCAGCTGCTGTGTATGAGAACATTGAGTAAGATACACTCAAAGAGAAGTAATGTTTAAACCCTTGCCAAAGCCCAATAGCTCAAAGTCCACAGAACAGGCTTATAAAAATGAAAAGTACCTGAGATACTGGAAAACACCACCTGGGATGCAATTATCATTCCTTGCATAAGGATCTTGAGGTGGAAAGAAAAACGGAACAAGATCTTCATAAGCATCTCTCTGTATTTGTTCAAGCAGGCATAGTTAAGGAAATTTCCACCTTACTTTCCCAAAATATCACCTGATATTCAATTAACTTGAAAACTTTCTTGGGTGATGAGCTGTCACTTTAAAGGAATAAAACTTGAAAGCTACTTCCTCCAGAATCTCATGCCCTTAACACTTACGGGATTGTGCTTTCTCACCACCTCTTTCCTTCAATCCTGTCTTCTCTAAATGTTTTCATTCATTTCTTTAACGTATGGAGTTACAGACCAGCGGTTCTCAACCTCTGGGTTATGTTCAATTTGTAACAATGAAAATACATCCTGCGTATCAGATATTTACATTACGATTCATAACAGTAGCAAAATTACGGTTATGAAGTAGCAACAAAAATAATTTTATGGTTGGGGGTCACCACAACATGAGGAACTGTATTAAAGGGTCGTAGCATTAGGAAGGTTGAGAACCACTGTTCTAGACTATCAGATGAAAGGGACCTTCCACATATTGGAGACTCATTAAAGGAAAACTAAAATAATACTTCATTAGTGCCCAAAGAGAGAAATATAAAAACTGGGGAAATGAGCAATATATTTCCATGTCTGTGGTATTTCACTTTGCACTAGAGAAAGATGAAGTGGTGATGTAGGATGTCTTTACTGTTTATTTTTGGAAATGACAAGGAGAAGAAGCAAAGCCAATGGAATAAGCAGGATTTTGCTATTGTAATAAGGAGGAGGTGGTAACAAGAAAACGTCAAGGGAGAAGAAAGCTGCCTTGCAAAGCAAGCCAAAAGGACATATTTGTTGCCCAAAAGGACAATTGAAGTTGTCGAGTTCTCATTTACTTATTATTCATGCCCTTCAGTGTAACTGTCACAGAATCATTAGACTCTTGGTTAAGCCTACTTCATTTACATACCACCTTTGTACATATCATTCAATTAGTTGAAATGCTGGTCACAGAGTGAGGAAGACCTGGCTTCTAACACACAGCATACAATGGTAGTATGATTTTGGGCAAAGCATTCAATCTTCTCATATCCCAGGCTATTCTCTACTGTAAGCTGCAAAGCAAGGCCCCCAAATAAACAGATAAATAAATACCTAAATGAAATTTTTTAAAAAGGCTTTTGCAACTTTCACTGCATGGCCATACCAGGATCAAGTCACAGCCCAAACTCATAGTCCCACCACTGTATAATTGCAACACTGCAATTAGACAATTACAAAAGTAGAAAGTCACACATATGTCCATGAGTGCAAGAACAATGGTAAGCATACCAGCAGAAGTGTAAAGTTCAATGAGAAATAGCTACAGAAGCAGAGAACGAAGGAAAACCTAGGGGTAGAAACCAGACCATGATGGATTCATCCAAGAATTAGTAGAACAAAGATCATTCAACCCAACCACCACTCCAGAGCTTGAAGAGCATGATAACAGAAGCCTAGCAACACAATTTCCCAGAGGGAAGTGTGGGGTAGGAGTAAGAGAGGGGAGTACAGCTCTTCCCCTGGGTTTAAGCCAGAAACAAACTCAATACCATTTCCTCTTCCCTTACAAGAATCCCTAGCTTCCTGCAAAATTCAGTTTAGGAATTTCCTCTGAGAGAAGGCCTTTCCTAATATGTCCAGCTGTTAATGCTTTCTCCCCCAATACAACCAGAAGTTATCTTGTCTATTTATATATATTTTATATGTGTTCAAGTTATATCCCCATCACCTCAACCAAGGTGCTCCTTGAGAGCAAGGTAGTTTCCTTTTTTGTCTTTTTGTTACCAGGCCTTAACACAATGACTGGCACCATAAGCAGGCCCTCAATAAATGGTTAGTGAATTGAATTGAAATGAACTCCCATGAAGGCTAGGATCCTCTCCTTACTCTCTCTGGCTAAATCTGACTTCCCTGAGAAGCCTGTTAACACAGCACAGACACCAACACTTTCAGCCTTGGTGCATCACTTCGGGATGGTTTCAAACTCAGAAGTGAGGGGAGACAAAACAGTAGGAAGGCAAGAGGGGAAGCAAAAATGAAAAATGAGGGGAAAGGAAAAAAAGCCTCGTGGTACACCAGCATCGGAAAGGTAAGTTAAACTAGCACAGAGGAAAAGATGGAGACAAAGGGATTTGTAGAAAGAAACTCTTCTACAAAGAATTCCTATCAGATACATGGCATCCTTAATTCATAATATTCAGATATAGGCAAAACATAGCTTTATAATTAAATGTTGGAAACAATGAAAGAGTTTTGACAAGT
The DNA here is from genome assembly GCA_028646515.1 of Pseudochirops corinnae. Lineage (NCBI taxonomy): Eukaryota > Metazoa > Chordata > Mammalia > Diprotodontia > Pseudocheiridae > Pseudochirops > Pseudochirops corinnae. The sequence continues at coordinate 28,824 of JAQQSV010001013.1, forward strand.
TTGGAGTCTCCAATTTTAAGAATGTTTGACCTGTAGTTCAATCATTTATTGTTCAAAATAGAGTTAGCACTGCAAAATCAAGAAAAGGTACTAAATGTCAAAATTCTGATTACCTGGTTTATCCAAAGTCAATTCATTTTAATCAGTAATTTCACTGCCTGTATCTTAGTCCTATTGCTTTATTTTTTCATTGTGTTTACTTTTTGGCATTTTCTATGAGCAGCTCCCTCATCCTTTTTAGAAACCACCTCTCTCCCCATCCTTTTCTGCTTTGCAGCATCTCAAATACATTTCTCCTTTCCTTTAGTTTCCCACACCCCAAGGATAAAAAGGGGCTTCACAAGAACTGACATGAAGATGAAAGGTTACTAAAAATCAGTCAGGGATTCCTGTTATTGACAGCCAAAGGGTACCTGCACTAAGTCCTGCTGCTGCTTCCTAGGGTTTCAGGAGTGTTCCAGGATTCACTGAGCAATAGAAGCAAATTACCAAGAAGCTGAGATTGTGATGGCAGCATTTGAGAGGCATGCCCCATACACAAAGACGCAACAGAGCTCCCAGCTCCTCAAAAAGGGTGGCTGGAAGGAGTACATCACCTACCTTCCTAACTAGAAACCCCCTTCTAGGACCTACCCTACTCAAGCTAGAAAAAAAAAGAGTCTGAAGACACTTTTGAGGAGGTTCAGAAACCTAATGCTTCTCCTAGGAATACATAACATCAGAAAAGTATTCAGCCCAAGCCAAAGATCCATATTTTTGCTGGAATACAGCCAAACAACCAAGAAAGACTGGTGCAACATAACTGCCATATAGCGTGGCTAGCCAAATCCAAACTGAAAAATGGTAAGAGACCATGAATAAGCATCCATGGAAAGACAGACTTCTACAGAATGTGGTTTGCTCTCATAGAAACTCTGGTTCAAAAGGATCGTGTTCCTTCAGAGAATAAACACAAAAAAGCAAAAATAAATTGCAATCCCTAGGAGTTCTGAAATTTAGTTCTGCTGAATCCCCTCACATACATGGCAAAGTACTTCTTGTTAAATAAAAGCAGTCATATTTTCTACATGCTATCCCAGGTGCTAATACTTCCGAAGGGCCCTTTCGTGCAGATTTGAATTGTTTTAAACAAAAACTTAAGCACCTGTCACTCTACACAGCAAATCTGTCCAGAGTACAAAAGAAACACAAAAATCCTCATTTTCTGCAGTACCAGGTAACAGTGGCCATCTACCCAAAGTAAACTTCATCCAATGATGTCAAGAATGTTCAAATATTCATCTTTGAGGTGCTTGGGAAAGCCCCAACATTTTCATATCTACTTATTTAGACACTGATCCTTTGGTACTATAACAGAGAGAGAGAGAGAGAGGGAAAGAGAGAGAGAGAGAGAGAGAGAGAGAGAGAGAGAGAGAGAGAGAGAGAGAGAGAGAGAGAGAGAGAGAGAGAGAGAGAGAGA
>JAQQSV010001013.1:49950-80033 GCA_028646515.1 Pseudochirops corinnae
ACATCATTGGATGAAGTTTACTTTGGGTAGATGGCCACTGTTACCTGGTACTGCAGAAAATGAGGATTTTTGTGTTTCTTTTGTACTCTGGACAGATTTGCTGTGTAGAGTGACAGGTGCTTAAGTTTTTGTTTAAAACAATTCAAATCTGCACGAAAGGGCCCTTCGGAAGTATTAGCACCTGGGATAGCATGTAGAAAATATGACTGCTTTTATTTAACAAGAAGTACTTTGCCATGTATGTGAGGGGATTCAGCAGAACTAAATTTCAGAACTCCTAGGGATTGCAATTTATTTTTGCTTTTTTGTGTTTATTCTCTGAAGGAACACGATCCTTTTGAACCAGAGTTTCTATGAGAGCAAACCACATTCTGTAGAAGTCTGTCTTTCCATGGATGCTTATTCATGGTCTCTTACCATTTTTCAGTTTGGATTTGGCTAGCCACGCTATATGGCAGTTATGTTGCACCAGTCTTTCTTGGTTGTTTGGCTGTATTCCAGCAAAAATATGGATCTTTGGCTTGGGCTGAATACTTTTCTGATGTTATGTATTCCTAGGAGAAGCATTAGGTTTCTGAACCTCCTCAAAAGTGTCTTCAGACTCTTTTTTTTTCTAGCTTGAGTAGGGTAGGTCCTAGAAGGGGGTTTCTAGTTAGGAAGGTAGGTGATGTACTCCTTCCAGCCACCCTTTTTGAGGAGCTGGGAGCTCTGTTGCGTCTTTGTGTATGGGGCATGCCTCTCAAATGCTGCCATCACAATCTCAGCTTCTTGGTAATTTGCTTCTATTGCTCAGTGAATCCTGGAACACTCCTGAAACCCTAGGAAGCAGCAGCAGGACTTAGTGCAGGTACCCTTTGGCTGTCAATAACAGGAATCCCTGACTGATTTTTAGTAACCTTTCATCTTCATGTCAGTTCTTGTGAAGCCCCTTTTTATCCTTGGGGTGTGGGAAACTAAAGGAAAGGAGAAATGTATTTGAGATGCTGCAAAGCAGAAAAGGATGGGGAGAGAGGTGGTTTCTAAAAAGGATGAGGGAGCTGCTCATAGAAAATGCCAAAAAGTAAACACAATGAAAAAATAAAGCAATAGGACTAAGATACAGGCAGTGAAATTACTGATTAAAATGAATTGACTTTGGATAAACCAGGTAATCAGAATTTTGACATTTAGTACCTTTTCTTGATTTTGCAGTGCTAACTCTATTTTGAACAATAAATGATTGAACTACAGGTCAAACATTCTTAAAATTGGAGACTCCAAACTTGTCAAAACTCTTTCATTGTTTCCAACATTTAATTATAAAGCTATGTTTTGCCTATATCTGAATATTATGAATTAAGGATGCCATGTATCTGATAGGAATTCTTTGTAGAAGAGTTTCTTTCTACAAATCCCTTTGTCTCCATCTTTTCCTCTGTGCTAGTTTAACTTACCTTTCCGATGCTGGTGTACCACGAGGCTTTTTTTCCTTTCCCCTCATTTTTCATTTTTGCTTCCCCTCTTGCCTTCCTACTGTTTTGTCTCCCCTCACTTCTGAGTTTGAAACCATCCCGAAGTGATGCACCAAGGCTGAAAGTGTTGGTGTCTGTGCTGTGTTAACAGGCTTCTCAGGGAAGTCAGATTTAGCCAGAGAGAGTAAGGAGAGGATCCTAGCCTTCATGGGAGTTCATTTCAATTCAATTCACTAACCATTTATTGAGGGCCTGCTTATGGTGCCAGTCATTGTGTTAAGGCCTGGTAACAAAAAGACAAAAAAGGAAACTACCTTGCTCTCAAGGAGCACCTTGGTTGAGGTGATGGGGATATAACTTGAACACATATAAAATATATATAAATAGACAAGATAACTTCTGGTTGTATTGGGGGAGAAAGCATTAACAGCTGGACATATTAGGAAAGGCCTTCTCTCAGAGGAAATTCCTAAACTGAATTTTGCAGGAAGCTAGGGATTCTTGTAAGGGAAGAGGAAATGGTATTGAGTTTGTTTCTGGCTTAAACCCAGGGGAAGAGCTGTACTCCCCTCTCTTACTCCTACCCCACACTTCCCTCTGGGAAATTGTGTTGCTAGGCTTCTGTTATCATGCTCTTCAAGCTCTGGAGTGGTGGTTGGGTTGAATGATCTTTGTTCTACTAATTCTTGGATGAATCCATCATGGTCTGGTTTCTACCCCTAGGTTTTCCTTCGTTCTCTGCTTCTGTAGCTATTTCTCATTGAACTTTACACTTCTGCTGGTATGCTTACCATTGTTCTTGCACTCATGGACATATGTGTGACTTTCTACTTTTGTAATTGTCTAATTGCAGTGTTGCAATTATACAGTGGTGGGACTATGAGTTTGGGCTGTGACTTGATCCTGGTATGGCCATGCAGTGAAAGTTGCAAAAGCCTTTTTAAAAAATTTCATTTAGGTATTTATTTATCTGTTTATTTGGGGGCCTTGCTTTGCAGCTTACAGTAGAGAATAGCCTGGGATATGAGAAGATTGAATGCTTTGCCCAAAATCATACTACCATTGTATGCTGTGTGTTAGAAGCCAGGTCTTCCTCACTCTGTGACCAGCATTTCAACTAATTGAATGATATGTACAAAGGTGGTATGTAAATGAAGTAGGCTTAACCAAGAGTCTAATGATTCTGTGACAGTTACACTGAAGGGCATGAATAATAAGTAAATGAGAACTCGACAACTTCAATTGTCCTTTTGGGCAACAAATATGTCCTTTTGGCTTGCTTTGCAAGGCAGCTTTCTTCTCCCTTGACGTTTTCTTGTTACCACCTCCTCCTTATTACAATAGCAAAATCCTGCTTATTCCATTGGCTTTGCTTCTTCTCCTTGTCATTTCCAAAAATAAACAGTAAAGACATCCTACATCACCACTTCATCTTTCTCTAGTGCAAAGTGAAATACCACAGACATGGAAATATATTGCTCATTTCCCCAGTTTTTATATTTCTCTCTTTGGGCACTAATGAAGTATTATTTTAGTTTTCCTTTAATGAGTCTCCAATATGTGGAAGGTCCCTTTCATCTGATAGTCTAGAACAGTGGTTCTCAACCTTCCTAATGCTACGACCCTTTAATACAGTTCCTCATGTTGTGGTGACCCCCAACCATAAAATTATTTTTGTTGCTACTTCATAACCGTAATTTTGCTACTGTTATGAATCGTAATGTAAATATCTGATACGCAGGATGTATTTTCATTGTTACAAATTGAACATAACCCAGAGGTTGAGAACCGCTGGTCTGTAACTCCATACGTTAAAGAAATGAATGAAAACATTTAGAGAAGACAGGATTGAAGGAAAGAGGTGGTGAGAAAGCACAATCCCGTAAGTGTTAAGGGCATGAGATTCTGGAGGAAGTAGCTTTCAAGTTTTATTCCTTTAAAGTGACAGCTCATCACCCAAGAAAGTTTTCAAGTTAATTGAATATCAGGTGATATTTTGGGAAAGTAAGGTGGAAATTTCCTTAACTATGCCTGCTTGAACAAATACAGAGAGATGCTTATGAAGATCTTGTTCCGTTTTTCTTTCCACCTCAAGATCCTTATGCAAGGAATGATAATTGCATCCCAGGTGGTGTTTTCCAGTATCTCAGGTACTTTTCATTTTTATAAGCCTGTTCTGTGGACTTTGAGCTATTGGGCTTTGGCAAGGGTTTAAACATTACTTCTCTTTGAGTGTATCTTACTCAATGTTCTCATACACAGCAGCTGATATCAACATAAATAAATGTGACTAGTTGACCTTGTTATGTGCATTCTATACTGTCCTTTTTCTGTTGCTGATTATTGGCATTTATGAAACACTTTGCTTTCCTTGCAGTTTATGATGCCACCCTCATCCAGTCCTCCCTCTCTCATCATTCCTTTTCTGTTTCCTCCCTGTTTCTTCTTCCTCCCACTGTTTGTGGGTGTCTTTACCACAGGTTTACTCCTCAGCCATCTGTCCTCTTCCCACTGTTACTCACCTAGAGCTCATTCACTCACCTATTATCTTCTAAGACAAGATTTTCTTACCTGGAGTCTTTTAAGTTCATGAACTTAACAAAACCTCGATGACTGTATTTCTGTATAACTGGTTTCCTTTGTCATCCTGTGTGTTTTATTTTATGCATTGTACAAACAGTATTCTGAAAAGACGTCTGTAGGCTTCACTAGACTGCCAAAGAGGTCCATGACCCAAAACAAGAGCCCCTACAATAGACTGATTTTCTTTCTTCTCCTGATCTGAATTTCCAGTCTAGATTTATAGCTGCCCACAGGACTACTATTTAGATACTGCCACCTCAGACTTTCCTGCTTCATTACTTCAAGATGCCAATGATTTCTTCAAGGTTGCCCTCCCTTCACTGATACTGATCTCCATCCCTTTATGAGTTATTCTAGCTGTCGACAAGCAGCTCCATACAGAGCTGTGTTGGGCCTTCAGTGATACCCAGACCTTCACTGCACCTGTATTTTTTTTTTAGCCCTTTTAAGCTTGCTAGGACTTGCCAGATTGCATGTTCTTTTAGAATAGACTTTGAGAACCTAGGATGAGGCGTCAGAGTAGTTGGGTCATGGTGGGGGGGGGGGGTGGTGGATGTAAGGACACCTATGGGTGTTAGCATATGTAAAACTGTATGTAAAAAATACTCGTCTTCATTTCCCTTCACTAGGACCCTTTCTTTCGTTGTGATTCACCCAGTTCCTGGTATTCAGACCTTTGGAATGGTCTCTCTTTGTCCCTGATAGCCGTTGTCATCATGTTCTTTACGGTCTATAATAGCAATAATAGCAGGTAGCGTTTATGTAGTACTTTAAGGCATGCTAAGCACTTTACAAATACCTCATTTGAGCCTCATGACAAACTTGGGGGTGGGTGCTGTCATTATCCCCATTTCCTGTCCATGCCACATTACTGCAATAGACTCTGTTCAAACTCAGCAGCTCTTTGAGCTGGCTTTGTGTTAGGTGGACATGGAGGTCGTTGTCCTCAAAGACAACTAATAACCATAATAAACCTGAGAACACAAACGGGTAGCACGGTTTTATGGAAAGTGCATTGGATTTGGAGTTAGACTGTGTTAGTTTGAATTGTTTCTTTAACTGGACCATCTGTGTAAGGAACTGCTGGGGAAGATTACCGGGACAGATCAATGCCTGCTCTACAACCTCTGCTCTGTTGCCTGGAGGTGAAGTGACTTGTCAAAGGTCTTATAACCAGAGTGTGTCTGAGGCAAGACTTGAACCCAGATCTTCCTGACTCTAAAACTATGCTCTACATCATGCTGCCTTTTCCTCTAAAATTTAATAGGGGTAAATATAAAGCCTTGTTCTTGGGTTTAATAAATTATCTTTATAAGTACAGGATACAAGATGTGTGGCTAAATAACCATTCATCTGGAAAAGAACTGGGGGTTTTAGTAGATAAACAAGTTCACTTCAGTTAAAATAATGTGATATGGAAGCCAAAAAAGGTAATATGGTCTTAGGCCATATCCAGAGAAGCATATTGTCCAGAATTAGTGAAGTGATAGTCCTGCTGGACTTGATCTTGGTCAGTCCAAACCTGGAGTATTGTGATTAAGAACACTGATATGTATTTTTACAGGGTTTTTTCCCTGTTTTTTTAGTGGTAGGGGTGAAGTGTTTTGGAGGGAAGGAGAGAAAAATAAGTTTTTATTTACTAAAAAAATAAGATTTCTTTTTAAAAAATCACTGCCTTTCCTAAAATGTGGTTTGTTCCCAGGAACCTCATTCATTTGCTATTAAAGAAATTGTTTATAGGCCAGTAAAACAAATTCTCTGATTGGTCATGTTCAATAAGTATATGTCTTGTTCAGTACCCTGAGGCTGTCACCTTTCTTCAAGGGATGGGGTAGCTGCCTCTGTCATCAGGCCTCTGAAATTAGGATTGGTTTTCATGTTGATTGATGTCATTAAAATTTTCAGAGTTGTTTGTTTTTACAGTGGTGTTGTTAATGTGTAATTAGTTCTCGTGCGACTTATTTCTCTCTGCATCAGTTCATATACATGTAAGAAGAACATTGGTAAACTTTTTGTGTGTTATCTCCCTCGTGAGAATGTAGGGGACTGTCTTTCACCTTACTTTATATCCTTGGAGCTTAGCGCAGTGTCTGGCATAATATTAGGATCTCGATAAATGCCATTTGTGTGACTAACTGAATGCTAGTTGACTGGACAGCGTATTCTGAAGAGGGCTACTACAATGGTTAAGGAACTCAGAGATGATGCATTCAAAGACCTTCGTAGCTTCATAGGCTTTCATAGACAGCTCCTACCTGTCTTCTTACACCTTAGTCCCTAATACTACTAACTCTTCCGTCCTGTCCCATGGACAAGGCACTCCCTTTCCATGATCCAAGCATTTTCTCCAGCTGTCCCCACTCCTGGAATACTGTCCCTACTGACCTCCCTGGCTTCCTTTAAATTCCGTCTAAGATCCTATTTTGTACAGCAAGCCTTCCCCAACCTTTCTCAGTTCCGGTGCTTTTCATCTGTTAATTATTTTCTGTTAATCCTTTTGCTTTGTATATATTTGTTTGCATATTATATTCTCCATTAGATTGTAAACTTCCTGAGGGCAGGGATAGTCTTTTGTTTCTTTTTGTATACCCAGAATTTAGTGCTATATCTGGCAACATCTTAGACACTTAATAAACATTTATTGGACCTGATTGAGTTTAGCTTGGAGAAAAAGTCCTTGAAGGGTTGTCATGTGGGAGAGGGATTTTTCTTCTGCTTTTGGAAAAGCATTTAAGGCTACTGAGATCTGAAAAGGTTCACCATCTTGACCAAGGATGCACAGGGATTCAATCCAGGACCTTTAATCCCATGCTCCCCCACTCTTTTTATTGCTTTGTACTGGTAGCTTTGCTTGGCCCCAGAGAACAGAATTAGAAACAATCTCTGGAAGTTTCAGAGAGGCAACTTTAAGCTTAAGATATTGGGGAAATTGTCTAACAATTAGGTCTCTCCAAAAGGTAACTGGAAACCGTAGTAGTAGGTTGCTTCTCGATGAAGGTCTATAGGCAAAGACTGTATTGCTGCTCATTAGGTATGTTGTAGAGAGTATTGTTATTGAAGTATGGATTTGAGATAATATTGAGTAAGCTTTTAGCTCTATGATGTGGTGATAATGGCCATCTCAGTTGTCACTCTTAATACCCATTTGACCCTGGACAGTCCATTTCCCTTTTTCAGACCTCTGTTTCTTCATCTGTAAAATGGTCCTTTCTGACTCCAGTCCTACATTCCTGTAAGGGCATAAGAGAAGTAACAAACAAAATGCTATGAAAATTTGTAAGGCAGAGATCAGGGAAAGGTGTTTGGAAGAAACTGGGTCTTGAAATATGGGTAGGATTTCAGAAGGTGGAAATGGGGAATGGGGCAGGGACAGGCTGAAGCATGGGACATGGTTCATAGAGTTATGATTAATCCAGTTTGACTGGAAGAATAGAGCTCGTGAAGGATAGTAAAATGAGATAATAGAATGGATTCCGATGGTAGAGGGGCCTTGAAAGTCGAGCTAAGCAGTTTGGACTCTGGCTCTAAGAAGCCATTGAAAGCGTTTGAGCAGGACAGTTGTATGATCAGATCTTCGCATGAAGAAGAGTGCTTAGGCAGGTATGGGTAGGATGAATTCAATTTAAACAAGTTGGGAGAAGTAGTGAGGGCCTGATCTTGAAATAATATAAATGCAAAATTCAGCAAGTGATTAGATTTGGGGATGTGGGGAGGCACAGAATGAGCTCCTAAGTTGTTGCCCCGTCTCTTATTTTTTCCCTCCAGTCTTTCTTACATCCCATCAGTTGTCTCAAAATCCTGCTCTCAGTCTGCTCTTCTGCTTATGAGCCCGTAGTAGGGACAGAAGTTATTAGATCCAAGGCAGACACTGAAGGCTGGTCCACCCATCTTCAGGTACCCTCAGCCCCTGTTGCAAACCCCAGCACAAACCCTGGATTTCTTTGGACCAGTCACCTTGTTTCCCAAAACATGACAGTATGTTTATTCTTGCCTTCGCTCATGTTATTTCTTGTCCATTTTTCATCTTCTTTGCCAGGTCAAACCCTGTAATTCTTTCAGGGACTAGGCAGCATTGTGGCTTGTCCATTCTCTTCATTTCTACATTATGTAGGATTTAACCCCTCACTTGAGTATACGCTGACTCAGATTATTCTGTTGTGGTACCTATATGTTGGATATAACTATTGAATTCTTTTTTTTTTTTACAGATGCCTTCCTAACTAGATCCTACACTTATCCTTGAGATTAAGTTTTCTTTTTTTTCAGCTTAACACAAAGTTTGAGTAGCCATTGAACTGATAGAAAGGAAAGTGTGTGTATACATATATATATATATATATATATATATATAGTAGTACAGGGCATACAGGTGTTTGTTTTTGTTTTTAAATATTCTAGTTAATGGCAAATAGGAACAGTGCTTTGCTGACCTGGTTGGTAATTGAACCACCTTCTACCTCAGCTTTCTTATCTGCAAAATGGGCATGGCAGTAGTGTTTATCTCAGAGAGGATTAAATGAGATCATAGGATCACACACTTAGAGGTGGAGGGTTTATTTTTTAGAGTCCAAATCCCTGATTTTTACAGATGAGGAAACTGAGACCCAGAGCAGATAATTGATTTGCCCAGTGATTGAAGTGAAATTCAAACCAGATAGGTCTTCCTAACTTTGAGCCCACTACACCATGCTGTCACATATTATAATGTATGTGAATCTGTTTTGCAAACCTTAAAGCTCCATGTGAATATTATTATTATTATTACCATGAACTCTCTACAAAGGATTATCCTGTACAGGGAATGTCATCTTTCAGTCCCAGTGTAATTGTCCAGTTCTGAGAAAAAGAGTGGTCAGTTGTATACCCTAGGTAGGAGGGAGAGAGGGAAGCAGAGTTAACTGTGGAGCTTTTTGCAGCTGTACTGTTCAATCATACTGTAGTCCTCATCACTCCCATCAACCCTCCACCACAAACATCTTAATCTCCAGAACAAATCAACACAATACAGTTGTAGCAGGAGGAGAGGGATGATATGTGTAGTACCTCCCACTTCCCTCTCCTGGGTTCAAATCATGTCTTTTCATTCACCAAGTTACTGCAGAGAACTTGGGCATCCCTGCTGCTTTGTTCCTAGCTGCTAAAGTGTAGCAATATAATTTCGAGCAATGCTTTTTCATTTAAAACAACTTTGACTGGTAGAATTTGTTAGGGATGGAATTTTGTTATGTTTTGGTTTTGGACCATATGTGATGTTCCAAAGCTGACTAGCCAATAGTGAGATCACCCTGTTACCCTACTCTAAAAGGAAGGCAAGGGCCTCTGAAGTGAAGAGAATCTCTACTTTTTCTAGGACTATGGTATTTGTTCTTACCAGAACTTCAGATATCCTCATACCCTGACCAGCATGATCTACTGACCAGACATTAAACAGGAACACTTACCATAAAGAATCATGAACTGAAGTTAGTCAGCCAGCATTGAATCTAGTGTATTAAGATTAACTCTTGGGTCTAAAAACAAAACTTCCCATTGCCATTGTTGGGTATGCCCCTCTCCCCAATTATACAGTATAGAGATTCCTTCCCTTTTGCAGTCTATAATATTTATGCTGTTTGGTTGGTATTAAATCTGACATAGTCTTTTCTTTCAATAATCTGAATCTGGAGAGGAGGTGTCCTTGTCCTTACATAGTTTACAGTCTAGTAGTGAGAATACAACAGATATATAATGATAATGCATCTTTTAAAACTTTACTTCCATATAGAGTAATAAATACCAGACGTGTTGGCACAAGACACACCCCAGCTCTCTTATAGATCTGGCTGAAGATTGGTGAATGTAGGTAGGATGTGTTGAAGAGACATTAGGGATGTGTGAAAGAACTCAAAGCAATAAGCAGCATGTTAAGGCACAGAGAAAGATGGGGAGAGAACTGGACTTGGACTCATGAGACCCTGATTCAAGATTCAGCTCAACCATTTGCTGGATGCCCAAGTCATTTGATCTGTTCAAACCTCAATTTCTTCATTTGGATAGGGACTAGACATGTGCCTTCCCTGGTTTAGGAGACTACCCCCTACCAGTGCAAGTTGTTACCTTCTCTACAGCTAACAGTCTTAGAGAGATGCCTAGAGCCCTCAGAGATTGTGACTTGCCCACACAGCGATTATGTGTCAGGGGTGGAACTTAAACCCTGGTCTTTCTGGTTTTGTGTTCAACTCTTTATACATTGTACCACACTGCCTCTTTCTCCCTCCTTCCCCTCATCCCATCTCTTTCTGTCTCTCTCCCCTCTCTCTGTCTCTTTCTTCTCTTCCCCTCCCATCTCTTCATCTCTTTGTGTCTGTCTTAATGTTTCTGTCTCTCCCCCATCTTTCTCTCTTTGTGTCTGTCTTTCTCTTTGTGTCTGTTTCCATATCTGTCTTTCTCTTCCTTCTTTCTTTGACTCTCTCTTTCTGTTTCTGTCTTTTTTTTTAAATCTGTTTCTTTCTTTCCCTTTCCCCTCAGCTGGAAAATAGGGACAATACTGCCAGGATTGTTTTGAGGGGTAAGCTTTGTAAAGTGTCTGATCAGTGAGAGTAAATATGGATGGTTCCAGAGATAAGCAGGAGCTGAAGGGGATGAACTTGATCAGTACCTAGAATTATCAATGTGGTAACTCATTTTGAACAGGGGAATCTCACATGTCTTGATGGGAAAGAGTTATGAAAGGTGCTACCCCTTGCAGAGCAGTAGTTTTCAAACTTCCTAATGCTACTACCCTTTAATACTTGTTTGTGGGCATATCTGCCCATAAATAGGGTTAGGGTTGCCTGAGACCCCAAAATACCAAAATACCGAGTCCTGCTCAAATCTTCTCAGCCAAAGAAAAACAAAGTTTATTGAAAGTTCACCACATTGGGTGGACTCTTAAGAGCCTGGGTATCTGTAAGGCTTGCATTGGGCAAGCAGTCCAGAATAAGTCTGTGTTAGGGTATTCTGTGGCGTTCTCACACACATGGAGGGGAGATGAGATTCTGTATTCAGAAAGGTTGTGGGAGGAATCTAGGGGTGGTCTAGAGGAGGAGTTTAGGGAAAGTCTTCGGGAGTCAAGATGAGGTCAGACTCCAGTAATGAGTGATTAAGGGTAGGAAGTTGCTGAAGGCTACCTGGAGACCATAGACAGTGGTGAGCCAGGCCAGTTCAAGGAACAATTGGAACAAAGGAGGGCTAAAGACTTGGGCAGAGACACAATTTAAGGCCCATAACCTTAGGTAAATGCCTTCCCTTGGGAAGATTCAAGGAGAGCTCAAGGGGGCTCCCAGAGCCTACACCTCATCATTCCCCCCTCAAACAAATGGGACCCAAATTCCTTTGGGGTAAAGGGCAAAGGTCTCAGCTTCTGAAAGTGCTTCCTGCTAGCAAGGGGCGTAGAGCTGTCCCTGCCTCTCTGGGTCCTGTTCAAGGGGGTCAGGCTTCACATCCAAGGGGTCAGACTCTGGAACATGCCTGATGCCAGATCTAGTGGGCTGGAGAACTTGGGGCTTAAGCCCTGGAGGAGACAAACCTGGCAAAGAGGTTAAGCAAACAAAGACCAAAACAGGCACAAAAAAGTATAGAGAAAGAACAGTTTCCTGGTAGGAATTAAAGATGACTATGGCAAGGCCAAAAGGCTGTCAGATATCCCTTTCCTTTCCAAATTGCTCTATGGACATTTAGCACATGGAAAGCAACAGCAGCCACGGAATCTGATAGTTTTCAAAAACAGGCAACAACTCCCAAAGCCTGTTCTCTCCTTCCTTCATCATAGAGAGTAAAGTTTCTTTCACCTGGTGATCTGGGCCCCACTCTAGACAGAATAAGTCAAGACCTTGAGTAGCCATTAATGGCTGCAGTTCCTCCTAGGCCTTGGGTTTAAATGTATATAGACTATGGTGGGGGGACACTTTAGGGACCTAGGAGTCAGAAACAGATGCTGGGATGGCAGAAATGGCTCAGCCAGGAATTTCCTGATCCCAAACAATTCATTCAGCTATCTCCCACACTCCTGAGGGAACATGGGGAGATCTGGGAGGCTTAACTAGAGAAAATTAGCTTCCCAGTTTCACCAACAGGTCCCTTCCCAACAAGGGGACAGGAGAACATAAGGAAGGAGTGTTCAGACAACAGATCCTCAAGTAGGCAGGGACTGAGTATATCTGGAGACATCCCTTAGTTTCCCCTTTGATGCCTCTGACCTGACTGGTCAAGGGGAGGGTAGAACCAATTGATTAGAACAGAGAACTTAGCCATAATAAAGTGGGTAACCTTGCCTTCAGCCACGATGCTTGCCCAGAGTTCAGTGAGATGGAGAAAGTGGGAGCACTGCCAAACCTCATGCTCCCTGTCGCTCCAAGTCTTGAGAAGACTGGAGGACAGGGTACTGGGAGGTGGCTCTGCCACTTTTCCAACGTCAGGGACAGTCTTTCCCCCAATGTCCCTCCTGGTTAGATGGGCACGGTTCTAGAGGTGTTGGTTCCTGGGGCTCCCTCTGGGGGAGGCACTCCTTGGACCAGTGACCCTCCTCGTGGCATCGAAATCAGGTTTTCCCACTGCCCAAGTGACTGGGCTTCCTCCCAGGGGGTCCCCTGGAGGGGCTTTTCCTGGCCATGGCAGTAGCCAACAATCGAGCATGTTCTCTGTCCCAGGTTCGTTCCTTGCGTTCTTTCTCCTCTGCCACAACCAGGTCTCTGTTATCAAAGACTCCAAAGGCCGTCTCCAGTAATTGGGCCTGAGGTGTTTGGGGTCCCATTGCCAGTTTCTGTAGTTTCCTCCTAATATCTGGGGCAGACTGACTAATGAAATACACATTAAGGATTGCTGCCCCTTCTATAGAGTCAGGATCTAAATTTGTATACCTTTTAATAGCTTCTACCAGTCTATCTAGGAAAAGGGCAGGGTTTTCTTGATTTGTCTGGGAAATTTCTCTAACTTTCTGATAATTTACTTGCTTTTGAAATGCAGTTCTTAGGCTTTCCAACAGGCAAAGTACCATATGGTCTCTCTTCTCTCTATCCTCCCAGATTTGATAATCCCATCCTGGGTCACCAGTGGGAATAGCAGCTGTTCCTGGAGGGGTATTTTCTGGAGTCATTGCTAGCCAAACGATCCCCAAATTTTTGGGCTTGTTCCCAGATTCTCCTCTTTTCCTCAGTGGAACAATAGGTAGAGAAGAGGGCATGCAAATCACCCCAAGAAAGCTCAAATTGTAGGGTTAAGTCCCGAAAGCCTTCAGTAAACTTTGTGGGGTTTTCGGAGAACTTACCCAGCTTCCCTTTAATTTGATTGAGATCTGAAATGTAGAATGGGACATGAACTCTAGTTGTCCCACCAGCGGAGAGAGCCGCTTCCCTTAAGGGAAAAAGTCCTGAAGGTGCTGTGGGGACAGGGGCTTAGGAAGGGAGATTGGAAGTGCCACTTCCTGTGAAAGAGTGACTGGGGGGTGCTGGCTGAACTGGATCAGACTGCAAGACTGGGGGATCTGGCTGGCAAGGGAGAAGGTCAGCTGGCACCTGAGGAGGGGAAGGGGTCAGAAAAGAAGATACCCCTAGTGTTGCCGTGGGGGTAGGACCTCAGGCCTGAGTGGGTGTTTCCTCAGGGGGAAGGGCTACAGAGGGAGGCACTTCAGCCAGACCAGTGGCTGGGACCTGAGCAGGGGTCCCTGAGGGGGAAGAAGCCATGCTGGGAGATGCAGGTAGTAGATATGGATAGTGTAGAGGGCAGGAAATGAGGGTTATGGGGCTAGAGGAAAAGGGAAAGGAAACCAGGGGGAAAAGGGTTGGGGTACAGCAGAAGGGGCTGAGGGAGCTGCCTCAGTGGGACCGGTGACTGGGACCTGAGCAGGGATCCCTGAGGGGGGAGGGGCCACAGAGGGAGGCACCTCAGCAGGACTGGTGACCTGGACCTGAGCAGAAGTCGCTGAAGGGGGAGGGGCTGGGGTGGAAGCCATAGGAAGGGGGTCATTTAATTGGTCCTCGTTGCCCCTTTGTGGAGAGGCTCTAGCTTCAAGCATTTCACAGTCTTTCCTGAGAACAAGTGTTTCAAGAATGTTCGAAGAAAGCCATTAAATATGCTACTTCTATCCATCTTCCTTCTCTGTGACAGTATAATTCTAACTGCAAGAGAGTATTATCTTTTAAACAGGCCATGATTCATGGTTTTCTGGGTGATACTTAGGCCAAACAGTGTTGCAAAAAAACACTAGCTTTTCCTTTTTAAGTTCTCCAGAGAAACTAAATTTTTCCCAATGTTGTAAAAGTCAACCTAACCTTCCTCTATAAAGGAAGGTTTGAGAGTAAGCCTTGAAAAACAAACAAAACAAAACAGGGCAAAAAACCTACAAAAAAGTACCTGAAGTTTTCCCAGTTCCCTAGCACTGAGAGAATTGAAAGAATCTGGCTCACACTTCCAGATAAGGCATCTGTCCTTGTCTTCCATTCTTCAGAAGCTGCACACGTGTCCATGTTCTCCAGCATAACCAAACAGGACCGTGAACCTGAGGTCAGGCTGAGTACCTAGCTGTCTGACCTAATGGGACCTGAGAGGTCAAGCCCACAAAAACAAAACAAAACACAAAAAACACGCAAAAAAACCACACCTCCAAGGTACTTGGAGAACAACAAGGCAGTAGGGAGAGAGAGAGGCTTACCTACCTTCCAGTCCTGGCTGGAGAAGAGCTTGAGATTAGCAAGTGTTTCCCGGTATCAGGGAACCATAACAGTGAAGAGGTTACCCATAAAGAGGGGTAGGGTTGCCTGAGACCCCAAAATACCAACACGCTGGATCCTGCCGAAAGAATTCTACTGAAGTCTTCTCAGCCAAAGAAAAGCAAAGTTTATTGAAAGTTCGCCATATTGGGTAGACTCTTAAGAGCCTGGGTATCTGTAAGGCTTGCGTTGGACAAGCAGTCCAGAATAAGTCTGTGTTAGGGCATTCTGTGGCGCTCTCACACACATGGAGGGGAGATGGTATTCTGTATACAGAAAGGTTGTGGGAGGAATCTAGGGGTGGTCTAGAGGAGGAGTTTAGGGAAGGTCTTCAGGAGTCAAGATGAGGTCAGACTCCAGGAATAAGTGATCAAGGGTAGGAAGTTGCTGAAGGCTACCTGGAGACCTTAGACAATGGTGGACCAGACCAGTTCAAGGGTGGGAAACTATTGGAACAAAGGAGGGCTAAGGACTTGGGCAGAGACACAATTTAAGGCCCATAACTTTAGGCAAATGCCTTCCCTTGGGAAGATTCAAGGTGGGGTCCCAGAGCCTGTACTTCAGAGATTCAAGGAGAGCTTAAGGGGGCTCCCAGAGCCTACACCTCGTCAGGTGGACCCGCCTGGAGACAGAGGAGTTGTGTCTCGGTTCCTAAGACCTCAAATGGGTCGTGACCCACAGGTTGAGAACCACTGTTGTAGAGGCTGGCAATCAGCTCCTGGCCACAGAACAGACTATATATACTGTGAAGTGAGGGCCAGATGTTAGGCATTGCAGCCACATTTTTTCATGTGGATAATAGCAATGATTGTACCAGAAAACCCATCATTTCTATGCCAGGATCCCTTCTTTCTAAAGCAAGGCTGCACTCAGTATCTAAATTTGTGTAGTAGATCCACGATCAATTCTACCAACATTTATTAAGTAATTCTAGAGTGCCTGATATGGTGCTAGTGAATAGAGCACCCGTTCTAGAGTCAGGAGGACCTGAATTCAAATATGACCTCAGATATTTGCTTAGCGGCCTTCAAAGAGCTTACACTCGCCAGGAACTAGGGAGAGGGGAGGAGAGAAGTGGAGAGATAGAAGAACAAGGACACAGCAGCTGCATAGACAAATGAATGCAAATTATAACTGTAACCCATGGCTTACACCCCCAAGCTCTAGATATACATGTGGATTTACATCTGGAAATGATTGCAAGGGTTATCTAATCTAAACTCCATATTTTATAGATGAGGAAACTGAGGCCCAGGATTGTGAACAGACTTGTCCAAGGTCTTCGGGTATATTTAATTCAATTCAAGAAAGAATTCTTAAATGGATATTGGTCTTTGCTAAGTACTATAAAGATAGAAAGATGAAACAATTTCTTGCCCTTATTTTACAACCTAGTAGTAAGGATAAAACAAATAAATACATAATTATAGTATAAGTTTTAAGTCTTGACTTTGATATAGAGTCATAAATGCAAAGGAGATGTGGACCTGTTGTATTATCTTCTTTTCTCTCCCTGCTAATGCATAATCAACTGAGGAAAACAATCCTTAACCGCAGATTCAGAAAACTTGCTTCTAGCTTTGGGTTGTTATTTATCAGTTCACTTCTAGTGGACAGTAATTGGAGAGAAGGTTTTAGGTTCTTGTTTGTAAAGCATTATTGCACCGTAACCCTTATCCTGGGACCTCATGTCTCTTCTGTTTGTTTCCGTTCTCTGTGGACGGTTGGGTGATAAGGCATGCAGACAGTCAGAAATGATTCTACATATCCTGAAAAAAGTAGCATTTTCAAATGAGAAGTGGAAAGAACACTGGATTCTAGATCTAGATTGTGGCTCTGCCTCTTAAGTAGATTTGTGACCTGGGGCAAATCATGTAATGTTTATGAACTTCAATTTCTTCCTCTGTGGAATGCAGTTCATAGTATTCACATTGTCTAACTCTTCTGCTTGTTATATTGATCAGAAGACGTATAGAATATGCTTTGCAAAATTCCAAGCACCATACAAATGTAAATGATTTATTAACATTGCCTTCAAAAAGAGCTAACTGGAAGGGAAAATATCCTTGGACCCTCCCTGCATAGCTTAGCAGGGTCAGTCTACCAGAAGAGAACCTTTGGCATGGTGAGCAGCACATTGGGTAGATACTTTATAAAACATTTATAGGAGACAGATAAGAATCCTACAGGATGAGAAGGCATGCAGGCACCCGCAGGGTGAGATCACTTTCAGGGTCCATTACTGTCTGTAAGTTTTATGTGACTGTTAACTATCTTGGATTTGATCTCTGCCCATTTTAATTTCTAATAGTTCTAGTGCAGGGGTACCATTTTTTATTAATTATTTTTGCATATGAATGATAAGCCCCCAACTTAAATTCCATAATAACTAGACTTTTGTATAGAGGACATGAGTGCTACAAGTAGAACTCTCCGCAAGGATGCTATGCTGAGCAAGACCTCCCACTGCCATGCATTAATTTTTTTTCCAACTTCTATGAGTTGAATGCTTTCTGGAGGATTTCTGTCTTCATATGTTTTCCTGGCCCTAGAAAGGAT
The DNA here is from genome assembly GCA_028646515.1 of Pseudochirops corinnae. Taxonomy (NCBI): domain Eukaryota; kingdom Metazoa; phylum Chordata; class Mammalia; order Diprotodontia; family Pseudocheiridae; genus Pseudochirops; species Pseudochirops corinnae. The sequence continues at coordinate 67,268 of JAQQSV010001013.1, forward strand.
AAAATCAGAAAAATTGAGGGGCTGAGGGGATGAGAGGAGGAGATAAAGAACATGGAAGCAAATCTCACTATTAGACTTCCCTTCTCTTCATCCCTAGCTCAGACTGTGGGTTCATCCCAGCTCTTTTGCCCCCGTCTCTCTCCTAAGGTCAAATTCATGTCCTTTCTTGGCTTCCTTTAATTGCAGAGGGTGTAGCAGCCCTCATGTCAAAAGGGAAAAATACCAGGAAAACTGTTGACAAATCAGTGGTCCCTAAGGGACTTCTAAACCTCTTCTGTAGGGTACCTCCTGGACGCTGCCCAATTCAGTGTGAGGGACTCTCCCCTGCCCACCCTCTGACAAACGTCAGCTGCATTTCTGTGCTAAAGCTGCTGTTGTTCAGGGCAAGGGTAATCATTAGGGACGAGAAAGGTCGAGAAGGGTTGGGGGGAACTGGTGTGAAATACATTTAAAGGATGTATTTTCCCTGCCGAATTGGAGGGTGGAGAGGGGTAAGTGAGGAGGAAATACAGATCTGAACAGAATTTCATCCCTTGTTAGAGCATAGACCTCTCTGAGGTTTATGTCATTGTGTTGTTTGCTTATATCTGTATGCCTAGTCTTAAGCATAGTGCTTGGCACGGGGTAAGTACTTATTGAATGCATTTTCATTTGTTCATATGTCTATTTTTTACGTATGATTTGTCACCTTAGTTTTTTTTTTTACTGCCCTTTTCCTTTTTTTTCTTTTAAAGATTGCTAGGAAGATTGTGTGTGTGTGTGTGTGTGTGTGTTTGTGTGTGTGTGTGTTGAATAATGTGAGATGTTCTGTATCATTTTAAATATGAAATTCAAGATCCACTGAAGTGAAATATTGGGGAGGAGGGCGGGAATGTCAATTTGCTTCTAAAAATGTTGGCTGAAGAGCCGCAGAGGGGCATAGCAAACTCGAGATCAGATTTCTGGTTTGTAAAATTTGTTCAGAGCTTGATTCCATTCTTGGCTTAGTTGGAAATGCGGTTCGAGGATAGCAGCAGGAAGTTTGTGAATCAACCTTTCTAACTTAAAAGTCTCCTCATCTGTGAAATAGGTGTAATAAAGCTCGACTTGGTGACATACTCCTGAAATCCTAGCAGCTGGAGAGATTGGGACTGGTGGATTGCTTGAATTTAGGAGTTCTGAGCTGCAGTGGTCTATAGCTAATCAGGTATCCACACTTAATGTGGCACCAATATAATGAGCCTCCTGGGAGAAGGGGATCACCAGGCTACCTAAAGAGGGGCCATTTTGCCCCTGTTAGAAACTGAATATGTTAGAGTTCTCATGCCAGGTCAAAAGTTCCTATGCCAGTTAGTGATGTGGTGGTTTCTGTGAGTGACTGCTATGCCTCTGACCTAGTTGAGGAGAGTTCCACTTGCAAAAACCTTTTAAAAAGTAAAATAAAATGGATATACTGGTAACTGTAGTAACATTGCAGGGTTATTATGAAGCTCAAATGAAATTATGTATGGGAAATGTTTTGCAAACCTTAAAACACACTGCAGCCACTTTAAAATTTGTCTTAAAATGAATTGATCTATCGCAAAACCTTTTATACTAAACCAAATTGTATATGTAGAAATCCTTGGCAGTTTTAAAATTAATTTTTAGTTTTCAACATTGACTTTTATAAGATTTTGAGTTCTAAAATTTCCCCTCTCCCCTCCTCAAGACAGCATGCAATCTGATAAAGGCTATACATGTACAGTCATATTAAATGTATTTCCACATTAATCATGTTGTAAAAGAAGAATCAGAACAAAAAGGAGAAACCATGCTAAAGGAAAAAAAGAGAGAAAATAGAATGCTTCAATCTGCATTCAGACTCCATAGTTCTTTCTCTGGATGTGGATAGCATTTTCCATCATGAATCTTTTGGAATTCATTGTCTTAGATCCTCGTATTGCTCAGAAGAGTTAAGTCTAACAAAGTCATCACGCAGTGTTGCTGTTACTATTTATAGTGATCTCCTGGTTCTGCTTACTTCACTCAGCATCGATTCATGTAAATTTTTCCAGATTTTTCTGGTCTGCCTGCTCACCATTTCTAATGGAACAACAGCATTCCATTACATTCACATAAAACAACGTGTTCAGCCATTCCCCAATTGATGGGCATCTTCTCAATTTGTAGTTCTTTGCCAGCACAAGAAGAGCTGCTATAAATATTTTTGTACATGTGGGTCCTTTTCCTTTTAATCATTGACTGTTTTGAGGCAGTGTAATTTTGATTTATATTATTGGGGAAAGAGAGTGTCTGTACAATAACCTTCAAAATTATAATATTCCCTTAAATGTGAAGATTACATAATTAGTGCTTCCTTTCCCCTTGGCTAGGGGTGGGGATGGAGTGAAGCATTTTGACAGTACCTTTTGTATGTAAAGGCTTGAGAAACAGGATTTACCTTCTCTTGAGTAATGACTTTTGGTTGGTTTTGTTCTGTCTGTTTACAGGTGCCCAAAGCAGAATCCCCAGAAGCCTCCAGATACGAAAGATGATAATACAGAAAAACACTGCCCGGTGACAGTGAACCCTTGGCACATGAAGAAAGCTTTTAAAGTCATGAATGAATTAAGAAGGTATCACATGCATTCAGCTCTGGTCGGGTCTCTGGGTCTGTCTTTGCCTTTCACTTATTTGCCATCATTATTATTCTTGTTATAAGGAGACTATGGAGTATACAGATTTCAAGAGAGGAATCTTGTTAAATTAAAGAGACGAGCACCATGGTACGATGAGGATAATGCTATTTTGAGACTCAGGAAAACCTGGGTTTAAATCCCACCTTCTGGGAGAATCCTTAATTCTGTAATCTGCAAAATGGGGCTGATAACAACCTGTAATACCACTTCAGAGAACTATTACAGGGATCAAGTGGATAATATATGTAATATTTCCAAGTCAGTTATTTTAAGTAGCATTGTCTCTTAAGCTAGGGTGTATGAATTTCTTATTTTTTCCCTAATATGTTGATAATTACTTAAATATAATTGGTATCTTTTATAATCCAATATGTTTTATTTTAGGCATATAAAGACATTAAAGACAGCTAGCATGGTGCAGTGGATAGAGTGCCAGACCTGTACTAAGGCTCATCTTCCTGAGTTCAAAGCTGGCCTCAGACACCTACTAGCTATGTGACCCTAGGCAAGTCACTTAACCCTATTTGGCTCAATTCCTTACTCTGTAAAATGAGCTGGAGAAGGAAATGGTAAACCTCTCCACTATCTGCCAAGAAAACCCCAAATGAGGTCATGAAGAGTTGGACATGATTGAAACAACTGAACAGCAACAGCAACAAAAACATTACCCTAAGAAAGGGTCCAGAGACTTCACCACAGGGGTCCATGACACAAAAAGGGTTAAGACCTCCTAGTCTAAGGATTTCCTTTATAATGTCAACTGAAACTCATTGCTAAAAACATATAAAATAACATTTTGGTCTGGGAAGAACGCTAGAGAGTTTTTTCTCAAAGTTGTCTTGTTGGTAAGGTGTTTCAAAAATATTGATTTGCAGTAGAGAAAAGGATTATTTTAGCAGGGTAATTAAAACATACAAAGCTTTGGGGATTAAAAGTACAGTGTGCTTCAGGTTCAAAGAAAAATCACACTGGATGATCAAATTGTTGTAGCTTTTTGAAAGCACTAATTTTTTTTCTACCTTGGTTTTGTATGCCCTGCAATGTCTGTCTAAAACAGGATTTCTTAACCTTTTTAAAAAAAAGCTCTTGGCTAGTTTGGTGAAGCCAGTGGACTCCTCCTCAGTCTGATGTTTTTAAACGCATAAAGTAAAGTACACACAATAACAAAAGAAATCAATTAGATTGAAATAATTATTGTAATAATTATGGTGACAGCTAACATCTATATGGGCCTTTGAGGTTTGTAGAGCACTTTATGAATATCTCCTGCTCGTATCTTTGAAAGGTGGGATTCCATGTATGGTCAGTGCTAGTCTCTGTGTCTGGTGGGGTTCTTTTCCATTTTAATCCTGTTGTAACAGACAAGGTATTTGGACTATAAAAGAATGACCATGAAAGGTACTTAAAAGAAGGGTTTTTTTGGTTTAAAAAATAAACAACAGCCTAAGGATAGGTGATTTCATTGGCATTGTTGCTTAGTTGTTTTCAGTCATGTCTTACTTTTTTGTCACCTCATTTGGGGTTTTCTTGGCAGAGATACTAAAGTGGTTTATTATTTCTTGAGCTCATTTTATACATGAGGAAATGGAGGTAGACAGGGTTAAGTGACTTGTACAGGGTCACATAGCTAGTAAGTCTTTGAGGCCAGATTTGAACTGAGAAAATGAGTTCTTCCTGACTCCACGCCCAGCACTATCCACTGCGCCACCTAGCTGCCCCTTGATTGTTATAGGGAACTCCCTAATAAGACCACTCTGCCAATGAAGATTTTTTCTATAGCTAATAGTCTTGGAGGGCGTTGAAGCCAAGAAAACCTGGGTTCAAATCTCATTCTGACATATACTGGCTGTGTGACTGTAGTAGGCAACTCCTTTAACTGTTATATATACATACATATACACATACACATATATACACATATACATACACACATAACATATACAGTCAGTATATGGTGGAAGGAGGATTTGAACACAGGTCTTCTTGGCTTCAAGATTAGTTTTCTAACTATTCTATTGCAATACGCTGTGTTTTTAAAATTCTTGTTCTACCTGGTACTGTTAATTGCTTTTCTTCTTTCCATTTCTCTTTTTCCTTTTCATCCTAGAGAGAATGAACTTGAATAGAAGTATAAACTTTTTCCCCCCCACTATTTCTGGAACGCAGTGGAAAGGACACTAGACAGGAAGCTCTAGTTCTAATTTCAGTTTTGCTGTTGATTTGATGTATGACCTTAAACAAGTCTGTTCCTTTTCTTCAGTTTCCACATTTGTAAAATGAAGAGACCGAACCTGCAGTGTTCCTGTCTTGTGCTCACCTTTTATAGGAGTTGATGACTAGGAAGACATGACTCTGAGGGCATTATTTACTCAGCTCTTCCATAGCATGAACAGGTGTCTGTTCCGTGAGGTGTGACTCATTAAATCTTCAAGGTTTCTCGTGAGATTTCCTCTGTTTGAAGTCGTGTCTTAGCTCTCCACACCAGGAGCACCATTTCTGCCCCATTTCAGGCACTGAGGGTAAAGTACCCCATGTCCCAAATTCGGGTCAGTCACACTAATTGTCACTTCTTGAGCTTCTCAGTACAAGTGAAGGGTGCTGACTCCCCAAAGAGAAGTTGTGAATTACATCTTCAATAAGAAGTCAGACCATGGCCTCTCCGATAGGGTAGAAAAGTGATAGTATTTTCAGTTTTAGCATAAGACTGTTCTGTTATAGAAAATCAATTGACTTTACACTGTTAGAACTAATATCATTTCATGGGACTCATAGATTTAGAACTGGAAGGGGCCTCAGAGATGGAGTCTATCCCCTTATTTTACAGATGAAGAACCTGAGGTAAAGAAGGTTAGAGTGACTTGCCTGGGTTCACGTAGCTGATAACAACAATAGCTAACATTGCAACAACCAATAATAGCTCACACTTACTAGTGCCAGATATTGTGCTAAGTCATTTATCTCATGATCCTTACAACAGCCCTGGGAGGTAGATGCTATCATTTTCCCATTTTACGGACGAAAAAAAAAGTGAGGCAGACAGAGGTTAACACAGCTAGCAAGTATCTGAAGCCGAATTTGAACTCAGGTCTTTCTTAACTCTAGGTCCAGACTTCAGTCCACTGTGCCACAATCACTAGAATTCATCAAAATCTTAGTGTCTCTATGGTCTCTCCCCATACCTCCAAGAAATTTCCCACCTTGCCCCATGTCATCTATTTTGAGGGCTTCTCAAAATTGAAGTGGAAATCTCTGAAATCTGCTATTTGTTGCATAGCTGAAACTCATTAGTTATTTCCTGCTCTTGCAACAACTTCCGCTAGTCAGGGTGGTGGTAGCTGAAAGTGATTTCCTGACTTCTGAGAAGGGACAACTTCCCCTTCACTGCTTAGGGAAGTTTCTCCAGATTCTGATCTCCAAGTTGGGGGTAGAGAGAGAGGGAGGCATTGCAGGAGGAGACATGTTCTATAGACCAGCTCCCTCATTTTCTTTATTTTTAATTTGTATTTTGTTTTTTCAATTAAAAAAGCATTTATTTTTGCCTCCCACATAACACCACTCCTGCCTGAGGGGGGGAAAAAATAGAAAAACAACACCCAGGAATAAATATACAGAATCAAGCAAGACAAATTCCCCCACTAGCTATGTCCCAAAATTCTTGTCTCATTCTGCATCTTCAGGCCATCATTGGAGCCATGCATTGGAGGTCATTGAACTGATTGATTGGAGCTCTTAAGTCCTTCAGAGCTTATCTTCATAGTGTTCTTGTTGCTATTTAAATGGTTCTCCTGGTTCTACTCATGTCTCCCTGCCTCAGTTCATCCAAGGCTCCCTTTGGTAAAGGAATTACAAAAGCAATGGCAAAGTGCACAGTGCCTGCCACATAGTAGGTTCTTAAATGCTTTTTCCCTTAAACTTCTTTTCCTCCCTGTGGAAAGGTTATCTGGGCTGCAATAGTCAGAGGAAGTGAGACTTTAGCTGAGCCCTAAAAGGAGTTATAGGACATAGGTTTGGAGCTAGAAGGACCCTTGGGGGTCAATCTTTTCATTTTACAGAGGTGAAGGGATTTGTCCAAGGTCATAAAAATTGTAGGTGACAGAGTGGGGGTTTGAGTTCACCTAATCTGACTCCTAATTCAGCCTTGTCCACACCATATTATGGGTGGGAAATATGGAGGGGAGAGAGAAGGGAATTCTACTGATGTGAAAGTATTAAATGGGAGATCTTAGTCTGGAGAGAATGAGAAAACAGGCTTAGTCATATAGCAGGGAAAAAATGGGAAGTGGAGAAAAAGTACGATTAAATTGTTAACATATAACCAGGTAAATGAAGGCCTTAAATGTCAAGATTAGAGTTTAGACTTGTTTCTATAAGCAGTGGGGAGCTATTGATGGCAATTGAGCAGGTGAGTGATAGAGTAAAAATGATTATTTAGTAGAATGTAAGCTTCTTGAAGTCAGGGAGTATTTCACTTTTTTATTCCTATCTTCAGGGCGTAGCATAGTACTTGACAATCAACAGTGCTGATCAGAAAGAATTTATTAAGTGTCTAATACTGGAACATGGTGCTAGGTGCTGGAATTAGAAAGACATCAATGCAACAGTCCCTGTTGTCAAGGAGCTTATATAAATTCTGAATAGTAGGTGCTTAATAAAAACTTGTTGATTGGTACTTTAGGAAGGAATGGAGCACTGAGTCTGTGAAAGAACATATAACTTAACATGAAACTTGCCAAGCCATGTTCAGGGAGTGATTATGTTCCTGGCTGGAATTCAAGTGTATAAGGCACTTTGGGGGATAAAATAATATTAGTGATAATAATAATAGCTAGCATTGATATAGTGCCAACGTTTGCAGAACAAAGCTCTTTACAGGTGGTATCTCTTGATCTTCATAACAGCCTTATGAGATAGGTGATGTTATTCTACCTCTGTTTTACAGATGAGAAAATTGAGGCTGAGAGGGTTAAGCCTACAGTTGTATGGCTAGTGTCTAGGGCACAGTTTGAGCTGTCAGGTCTTCCTGACTCCAAGTCTCTGTGTTACCTATCTACTAAAATAGAGGATGAGGCAAGATGCCAAAACTCAAGAAGCCTGCCCTGCATAGAAAATTAAGTTTTTAAACTCTGCAGAAGTTTATAGTACTGTGGGAGGTGGAATGGAGGCTGAAGTGACTGAGGAAACAAAGGTTCAAGCTTCTGAGCATACCAATTTATCAAGCAGTGCACGCCAGTTGCCCAACAAATCGGGACCAGCTCCCTTCTTCAGCTTAGGCCTGGATCCTGAAGACAGGAGGAGATGGATTTTTGTCCATTAAAAACAATTAGTTGAATAAGGCCAATTATTATTAATTAAAAGGAAACAGTTAACTGAACTATATACGGTATTGGGTATTTGATTTCTGATTGGAGGAAAAATTAGGGGCTTTCCAAATTGGGATGGGTAGAGTGAATAGGGACAAATCCCTGAATGTAGAAAAAGAGATGTCCCATTCCTCCCAAATGTCTGTATTATAGCCAAACAATAATTGATTGGTCAGTGCGGAGCAAGTTTTCAGATAAGACATGTGGGTTGCTTGAGATATATAATTGTGAGAAAAATCAGCACATTGAAGTCCTTAGTTAAGGATCTCTAAGCAGCAGGTAGAGGTGATCCAGCTTCCTAGCCATGTAGGGATAAGTTCAAACAATGCACCAGAGCCCTCCCACAATTCTCACAATTGAATACAGTTTTCTCACAAGACAAAAATTGGACTAGATCCATACTTGAATGAAAAGGAAACTGAGCTAGTTCCAGGATTGAGTCACAAGATGGAGTCAGTGTGGTCCACCCAATTCCCACCACTGCTTGCTGCTCCAGTCTCCTCAGTTCTCTCAGTGCCCAAACTATTAGATCTGCTTTGGTAATTGTTGAGTATTTAGCTGGAAGGTTGATGTCATGGTATTGTGTAGGTCAGTGGTGGATTCCTGGTGGTGTCCTGCTTTGGCCCTTTATACTATTGTGTCTGTCTGTGCTGGGGTTTACTGTGGCTGCATAAGCAGGAGAAGCCTGTGTTTCCTATGCATCCCAGCTTTTGGTCCTACATTGAAACATGAAAGAGATACAGAATTGTTTTTCACTAATTGCCCCACCTTTAAAACTTCCTTCTTGTTATCAGTTTAAAAAATGTTGGTGGGATATCTTTTCATAATACTGGTCCCAGTGATGAGGAAAAAACCAGGGATAATTTGGATAAATTGTTCACAAAGAACTGCAATACTTAGTCATTACTTTCAGCCTCTTTTCCAGCCAACCTAAAAAAACTACTCACAAGTCACTTTTGTTGTCTAATGTGAATTTTGCTAAGCTGGTCAGCTGCATACAAATTAGAATTCTCAAGGCCTGTTCCAGGGCACATTCTAGCAGAGGTGAAACCTTATGATACTCATGCTTTACGGAAAAATCTCTGAGTCCAGATCTAACAATATTGTCACAAATTAGACTATCTTGGACCTCTTCCTTCATGTGGCAGTTAGATTAGTGTAGTGACTAGACCCTGGGCTTGGGATCAGGTAGACACAAGTTCAGATTCCACTTTGAACACCTAATAACTATGTAATTGGAGCAAGTCACTTCATCTCTCAATGCCTCAGTTTCCTTATCTGTAAAATGGGGATAATAATTGCAGGGTTTATGGGGTTGTCGTGGGCATCAAATGAGAATAATGTATATAGCGCTTTACAAACATTAAAGTTTTGTATAATTGTTAGCTATTATTATTAACTTGAGGATTTTCTAAGCTGCAGCAGGATTAGGGCAACAGAAAGAAGGGGGAACATGTTTGTTTTTATTTATTTAAAAAATGTTTTACCGGTGCCTTTTACCTTCACATTAGTCATTTCTAGATATACTCTTACTCCCCATCCTCTGCAAAATGAGTCTTCCTTCATAAGAAAAAAAAAAAGTTGAGGAAAACCAGTTGATATAGAGTCTGATAGGGTATGCAATGTTCCATTCCCATTACCCTGCACTTATCACTACTAAAAGGAGGGAGAATGCTCCCTATTTTTTTCTTCCCTCCCATTGTCCATTATCATTGCTCAGCATTTTCCTTCATTTTAATGTTTTTTATTTATATTGTTATCATTATATATATTCTCTTGGCTCTTCTTACTTCATTGTACATCAGTTCATATAAAACATAAAATGATAACATTTTGGGCTAGTATTAGCTTAGATTTTAAATATTTTCCCCCAAGGGGCCACAGGATGATAATCTGTATATGCACTGAAAGAATATGTGTCAGAGAACACTCTTTCTCTTATATTCCAAAAAATTCTACTTCATTTTTCTTCAGTGTACTGAGCACCCACTATGTGCTGAGCAGTGTCCTAGGCATTAGACATACAAAGACAAAGACTCAGACAATCCCTACTCTTAAAAAGCTTGTATTCAGAGGAGAAAGTCACTTAATCTTCCCATATTCCCATATTCCCATATTCTGTTCAGCCTTGTTGTTTTCCTTACTTTTCTCCAAAAGATCCCTGACTTTATGAGCATGGGCAGGTGCTTCTTCTGCTGAACCACATTAGAGGCCTTCTGTGAGTTGTAAACAGCTTTCATGAGTTACTATAACCAAAAAAAAAAAAATCCATCATTGGCTAGGTGGGTTTCTGTCGACGAGTCTGCATTTACGGAGCTAGTTCCTCCAGTAACAGGCATATGAATCTATTCCTGAGTCATTACTGAAGCCTTTTCAGCTTTGTTGGTCCAGTCATGGCTTCCTTTCTGTTGGCATTGACTGAAGCTACCAGGTCACCTTCTTGAAACCATGTCACACATGGACTATTTGGGCATGAACTGTGGTAGAGCCTTGTGAGTTCATATTGGTCTGATTAGCCACAATCAGACACACTGTACCTTGACTCCAATGTAGTGATGATACTTTGGTCCTTTTCAAACACAAAGGTGTTTTCTGATAGCATTATTTGAAAGCCCCACCATTATTTAGTAAAAAAGATGTATCAATGATTCTCCATCCAGTACCCTTTGTGCTACACATCTGTATATTAGGCTGAATATCAATGTTAGGCCATCACAAACTCCATTTATAGTGAGAGTATAATCAACCTTAGGATAAGCACTAAGCATAAGTTACAGAACAAAAGATTCCTGAAGTGGAGGGAAGGGTAGCAGTACTATGATGACACTTCTCCTTCCTTCTCCACTGTCCCAGGAGGGATGCACAGGAGGGAATATGTGTAGCAGATTCATAAGAAAAAATACTGTCTTCCACAGTTGTGTCTAAACCCTTCCCTGCTTGCCAGAGATTTACCTTGGTCAGCTGCTGTGTAACTGCCAATGAGGGTGAATCTCAAAGACGGTAGGGTGACAACCCATCTTAGATTTGCCATCTTCCCTTCTCTGTAAATACCTGAGTTACCTACCACCTCTGTAGCTGGGAATGTCATGAAGCAATTTCATCTGATCCTATTGCCTCCATAGCTCTGTGTTCCCATACTGACTCTGCTAACGTTGATGTTGATTTTTTTATGTCATCATACAGAAATTCTGACTGTTCAAGGTTTGGCTCATGGCCAGGTATTCTAACAGTAGTTGCTTATTACAGTGGCAGTGTTGCATGAGAGAAAGAGTACTTCTCAACGGGAGGGCTGGATGTCATGGGGATTGGGCTTGAACTCCAACCCTGCCTTGACCTGGATGGAGCAAGTCATCTTGCTAGAAAATTTCAGGTTTTAGAGGAGATGATTTCTAAGGTTTCTTGCTATCCTTGATCTAGTGGAATATAGTTGATTTGCCACTAACTTTCTTCATGACCTTAAATTTAAGTTCCTTAACTCTGTTGGGTCTTAGTTTTTTCTTTCTAAAACTGGTCAGCGTGTTATCTATCATCATCACTTCATCTGTTTCTGCCATAGAACTCATACTTTGTCCTTGTATCTGTGTAGGTTTATTTATTTCAAAGATTAATAGATTTAGGGCAAGAAGGGAACTTTTAGTTTAAACTCACTTTCTTCCCCTTTGTTTTAACAAATGAGGAAACTGAAGTTTGGTGAAGTTTAATAACTTGCCCAAGGTCACCCAAGTAGTAAGAAGCAGAGCTGGTATTCAAAACCAGGTCCTCTGTTTCTAAAATAGTTGTTTTGTCCATTTTAGCATAGTGTCTCACTCCTTAAGTATACTACCCTGGCAGTATTAATAATAATAATGATAGCTAACATTTATGTAACACTTATTATATGCCAGGTACTATGCTAAGCACTTTATGATTATTATCTCCTTTGAGTCTCATAAGAATCCTGGGAAGTAGGTGCTATTATTATCTCATTTTACAGTTGAGGAAACTGAGTCAAATGGGTTAAGTGACTTGCCCAGGGTCACATAGCTAGTAAGTGTTTGAGGCTGGACTTGAACTCAGGTCTAACTGCCTCTAATTATATTATTGAGCTTCATGTTTCCAGACCTTTTGATTGAAAGTTACTACATCTGACTATCAGGTTCATTTGAAATTTCAGTCCAGTCCTCAAAAGTCACAGCCTTCTCCCCTTGTTCATATTTGTTGTTTTTAACCTCTCATATCTTACTTTCAACATCTAGACTTAATAGGGAAAATTTGAAGACAGTGTCTCAAAGTAATACTCATCTTTTGAAATATTTTCCAAGATGCTAAATTTGACTAGGAAAAAAAAAAAACTTTAACTTTAGAGATCTGTGAGAACTTGTGGGGATGACACCATTCAGGATTCACTCCTTTATAATGAGGAGATAATTTTGACTGGCAGGTGGTGTATAGGAGCTCATCCTTTGCCATAGAGTCAAACCATATATAACCATTAAGATGCAAGCTTCTGTATTGCCGTAATTCAGAAATTAGTAATAAACAAATCAACCTGTTAAAATGTTATTAAGGGTATTAAATTTCTTGCCTTTTTAATGGGTAGAGGAGGGGTTGGAGGGTGGAAGAGAATTTGGGACTGAATTTTTTTTTTTAACATTCGTTTTTTGTTTTTTTTAAAATTTTATTATAGTTTGCATCATTCATTTCCACAAGATTTTGAGTTACATATTTTCTCCCCCTCTTTCCCCCACCCACCGCCCCAAAACAGCC
>JAQQSV010001014.1:0-39826 GCA_028646515.1 Pseudochirops corinnae
CTGACTTTAGTGGGAAGTATCTGTGTACGTTTTTGAAGTTCTAGGTTGGTCCAGAGTCCTATTCCATGGGTATTTGGGGGTGGCTATGTGAGAGCTGCGATATATTGCTGCTGCTACGCCGCCATCTTGGCTCCGCCCCCCCACAGATAATATTTATAAAGGGGTTACCTGGGTGCCTGGTACACAGTAGGCTCCATATCAATGACATCATTATCATTATTATCATTACCAACATGCACACACTTATCTGTGTATGTGTGATATAAAGCCAGGAAAATGTAAGTTCCTTGAGGGAAGTGAGTTTCATTTTCTATTTCTCGATCTACAGCACATTGCACAGAACTTTTCATGTAGTTGGCACTTAATAAGTATCTGTTGAATTATCTTTATTCATTGTATGGCCCTGAACTAATTATAAAATAGGATCTCTTTCACTATACCTCAAATACCCTGCCACTCCCTCTTCGCCTGTTGAAAACCTAGCTACCTTTAAAGTGCAACTCAGAAGTCACCTTTTCCCTGAAGCTTTCCAGATTCCTGCCTCAGCTCTTACAACAGCACTTTGTTTTATAACTCTCTAATGAATTTATTGGGTTGTCAGGTCTTTATATTAGTGTCTTACACTATTAGACTATAAGACCCTTGAGTAGCTCACAGAAGTCTTCAATAATAGCTTTAGTGTTAGAAGGGATATTAGAAGTCATCCTTCCAATGATTAAAAAGTGACTTGCCCCAAGTCCTTGGCACAATGGCACATCTAGATTCCAAACTCAGGACCTGATAGCCCAATGCCCAACATCTCTCCATTGTACCAGGTGGCTGATTAGAAAATAGTTACAAAATATTGTTGACTTACAGAAACATAATGGCTTAATTATTGGTATCCGGAAGCCACATCTGGTCATCCAAAAAGAACTATTGCTGATACCTGGGATATAAAGACCTAGGGGACCCTAACTTTCCCTTCTAGGTTAAGATGTGCTCTGAACTTCCTCAGCAGGAATTCATAATGGATTTTCCCATAAAGAAAACATTTTAAGTGATGGATAGGCGTAGTGAAACAGTATTAAAATTGTACTTCAGGTACATTATGGGTTAAGCAGGTTTTTGTGGACTGACTTGAAACATAATCACCACTTATAACATTACTTCAGTGAGAAAATAGGTTGTGAGTTCCAAACAGCCTACTTAGAGATGAACTTTGAGAACAATCTCATATACTTAAGTTGAAGGGAGGCTACCTGTATATCTTTTATAACTTCAATTTGTCCACTGATACGGCTTAGCTTTAAGTTAAATTTTACTATTACCTATACTGTATGACATTCACTTTTATTAAAGTCTCCAAGAGTAGAATCTCATTCATTTTTTAATAATAGTCTTTTTTAATAACAGTAAAAGCATTATATACCAAAGTGCCAGTTAATGTGGCTACAATGCTGTATAGAATTCTAGAAATTAAGTAGAAAATTCCTGACTACAATTTTAATTGTATCTTGGTACACTATTCCAAAAAGAAATTAATTGACATATAAATCATTTCATAGTAAAACTTGAAAAGCCCTTAAAACCAAACATCTGAATAAATCTTTAAAATGTATATCCAACTTTAATGGGGGCATTTTCTGAAATGGGATTTAAAAAAAAATATCTAGAAATAGTACAAGAGATTTCCCAATTAAATCTATTATTGCAAATGTGTAATTTAACTATCAGAACCAATAATAATTCTATTAAGTTTTATGCATGCGTAAACTGAGTGATTTGGGCAGCAAGGTATCACAGTGGATGGAGTACTGGGCATAGAGTCAGGAAGACAAATTCAGATCTGGTCTCAGACACTTACTAGTTGAGTAACCTTGGGTCAGTCACTTAATCCTGTTTACCTCAGTTTCCTCGTCTGTAAAACGAGCTGGAGAAGGAAAGGGCAAACCATTCTACTATCTTTTCCAAAACAATAACAACCAAAAATCCAAATGGGATTTCAAAGATTCAGATATGACTGAATCTTAATCTCACCAAATGTCTGCCTATTCAAATATGTCTTATTACCTAAAATTCCTGAATAAGGTCACTATTATGGAATTAGGTCCAGCTTAGGAGCCTCCCATATTTCCTCTAGGACTATATGTGTCACCCTAGCCTTGAGAACATGCCTGGTATTTAACCCTTTGGGAGAGCAAGTCCCACCTGGATTAGACTGAGTTTGAGCTAAGTGATACACTACCCAAGTGATACACTACCAGAGATCCTCAACCACATTCTCCTTTGCCTTCAGTCCCTAATTAAGACACAAACCTTCTCCCCCAAAAGGTGGCTCTATCAGCTGTAGCAAAATCCCAAACAATATAGAATGAATTTCTGGGGCATCTTGGGGATAGCTGGATTGATGGGGGTGGGGAGTGAAAGGTAACAGACTACACAAAGTGATTATGACTGCTTGACACTATCTTGGGAATGTTAACTTCTCCATATCTCCCTCCATTCTTCATGACAGCCTATATAAGCAAACCTTTCACAAGTATTCTCCATTATGTCAGAGCCTAGGAATCCCTTGGATCCAGTACCAAAAAAGGCACATGCCACATAGACTCAGCTTTCTAAGGTCAATGGATATAAAAGGTGGGAAATTCCAGAAAATAAATTAAATAAATTAAGAAGTAGCCCAGAGTCATGGAGAAACAACCTGGGAAAATAAACTTCCCATAGCTCTACCAATATTTCACAAAATGAAAAATAAGTCTTTAGATTCACATTCTATAGTTGTCATTAAACTCCTATTAATGTGTAAAAGAAAAGTATGTGTATCTTTGTACATATATATACAAATAAAACACCTATAAAGTAACAAAGTCAAAATCATTCATATCATTTTATATCTATTGTTTTTCTTTTTCTTTTCTTCTCTAAACCCCCCAATTGTTTTTATTTATTCTTCCTTTGTCTTATTCTCCCTATTTGCCTGATTGTGTCCCTAGAGTTTAAGTGTTCAGTCATTCACCAGCAGCCAAAACCATCTCTTAGCAACTGAAATTTAAGGTTTAAATACAGGTCCTTTACCCTTCGTTAATGTCATAGTATAAATGTTCTGTCCTTTTCCTTGCTTGGTCATTCCTAAAGACAATCTCCCCAGTGCAATGACAACAGATGTAACCCACTGTTACCAGGATATGCCTTTTGGGTTGTTTTTCCAGTTACAATATGGAATTCATCACTCTTAGCATAAGACTGTTGATCACGCTTTTCTCATTGTTGTGAGCAGAAGCATCATTTTGAGAAATAGTGCACAGAGACTTGAAACAGAAGAAGATTATTGAGTCACACAGGGATCAAACTCATGACATTAACTTCATTAGTGTGGGATTAATCTCCTTGTACTTCCACTAAACATTGAGCATGCTCAAGAGAAAGAAATATTTTTTTTTCCCTGGAGGAAGTTTAAGTTGTGGATTTGGAATATGGGTCTGGACCTCTGGAAATCCTTGATTGAATATCAAATGGGAATTATCTTATGGTATTTTTTTCTTAATTTCTACTACTGGGGACTGTGAACTTTTCTTCCTGACATATCACTATCTACTACTTTTCACCTCAACATCAACCTCAATACCTAATTCACATGTGGAATAAAATAAGCAGAAGCAAGAGAACAACTTATACAATAACAAAAACACTGGAAAAACAAAAAAGTTTGGGAAACTGAAAAACTCCTGATCAGTCATGATTGCAGAGGACTTATGAGAATGTTGCCCAACACCTGAAAGGGAGGTGATGAACTTCAATATGCTGAATGAGACATTTTTAGATATGCTTAATGTGAGAATCTATATTACTTTGACTATGATTATTTGTTATAAAGATTGCTGTGGTTTTTTTAAAAAAAGATATCCAGGTGACAGTGGAGAAAGGTGGATGAGAAAGAAGATAAATTCCTGCTAATGCAAAAACATTTTTAAATTTAAAAATAACCCATTCATAGAGAAATCTATCAGATAATGCTATGGAGAATACAAGTGAAAAATACTATGCATGTGGATTAGTTGTAAAAATTGTAAGAAACTAAACAAATATTATTATCTTATACTCTGCATGGCTTTTGCAATAACTCTACCTCTGCTCAAAATTTTCCTACCCCACCATGCCAAGTTCACAGTACATGGAAAGAAAACCAGCAGTAGGTTTTTACAAAAGTGATCAAGAAAAGAATAAGGCTATACAATACATGTAATAGCTAACCAAACCCGCTTTACTGAAATAGACCAATCCAAACTGCCTTTTATTTCTCATGTGTTCCCGCCACCAAAAAGGCTAATATATTCTTTCTTCCTAATGTTGCTTTATATCCCTTTTCCTCCCTTCTTACTGAAAATACCCTAGTTCAGGCTTTTATTGAGTCATGATCAGACTACTACAATCCTCTGCTAATGGTTCTACCTACCTCCATTCAATCCATCTTCCACTCTGCTGCTTATTTACTTTTCTATCCAAACTGCTTTTTTCCAAGACATTGTTCTGATCAAAAAGTTTCAATGGCTCTCCAAGAGCTATAGCTCCTTAATTTGGGATTTAAAGTTCAGAATTTGCCCCTAACCTGCTTTACCTTTCTGTCCTTAACTCCTCCTGTTCTCCAATCCAAAACTGTCCTCTATTGAGAGTACCTTATTCACTGTTTCTAACATACTTTTCTCATTACCACATGTGCGCCTTTTTCTTTCAATTTCTTCCTGAAGAAGAGTAAACCTCCTACTCTCTAGTGATCCTTCAAAAATAAAACCAAGTTGTATCTCTCTCCATGAAGCTTTTAGTTTTTCTTAAATATTCTAGCCCAGATGGGTGTCGCTCTCCTTTGAAACTCCTAACATTTAATCACATACTGCTTTATAATTTAACTTTTCTTAAGATTTGGAGCTAGAAGGGACCTTACACACCATCTTGTCTAGTCTCCTCATTTTACAGGTGAACTAGCTAGTGATTCACTCAAGGTCTCACACACTAGCTAGTAAACAGAAGAAATGGGAGCATAGAGAAGAACCACTGAGCATAAATTCAGTGCTGTTTCTACTAACACTCAGTAAAGATGTCTTATCTTCCAAGAATGATCCAGTTCCTTGAGGATAAGGAATAGAACAAAGATACCTCACTACATTGTTTCATATGGTAATTCTCACAGTGTTATCTGCATAATAGGGACTTGAATTTTTTATTTGTCAAACAAATTCAGTTTGCTACCAGGCCTAATGGAGGAAAAATTGGCACCAAAGGGAGATGCAAGCATCTGCAAGATTCACTTTAGTTTCATCAACTGCCTCCTATCTAAACTACAACAGAGCTAAATTACACAATGTCTCCTTGAAAGTATGGCCACCCCTCTTCTATATCATCAGACCTAAGCCAGTTTTCATATGGGAGGTGGCATAGTTCAGTCCTGTAGTGGCACTATGGACACAGCTGGTTCCATCACTGCCAAACATTCAAATACTGGCTAAATGTACCTTAGCCAAGTTAAGAGGCACCAAAGTCATATTTCCAATTGAGTAGGGTTTTCATTTCCTTTGGATCATATAATAGATAGTTATCCCAGAAGAGAAAAATGACACAGGGAAGTATGGTGACGGATTTTCCCTACCTAGAAACATGGAGAAAGTATAATTGAAAACTTAGGGAAGACTTATAAACACTGCCCTGAGAAGTGTGCAGGGGAAATATGAAATAAAAAATGAAATTAAACTGCTAGTCCTTTAGAAAAACCAAAGTTTCTTCTCAGTTGACCATATGGATTCTATACCTCAAATCACTAGGAAGCAGGATAAATTCCTAAAAGCCACCAAAACATTTAAAATGTCAGTGACACAATTCTGACTCATTCACTTACATTAGCTATATCCTCATGTCTGTTCTATTGCATTTGGAGAGAGATTATCATGTCATTATGTCATTATTATTAATTACTTATTAATTATTAATGCCTATTCATTAACTATAAGATACCAAAGTGAATCTAGGATCCAAGAGAGAAGAAACAAAGATAATTAAAACTAATGTCTTGCTCCTGAGAAGTGTAATGGTATAAGGAGCATAGAGATGGCTCTCAAAACCAAGAACATCTGGATTCAAGTCCTAGGGTTTGCCTCTGAAACATGCATGCCGTGTGACTGTGGACAAGTTACTTGCCCTCCCAGTGCTCTGAGCAAATCTCTAAGACTTTGAAGTTGCAGAGAAGGCATCCACATGAATTGAGAGAGGTAAGTTCCTTATCCAGGGAGTTCTCTATATCAGTGAAATCACAATTCCTATACTTGTCCTTTAAAAGATTATAATAAATTGTGCTTAATTTGTAGGAAAGTAAGTACACAAAAGACTCATTACACATCAAAAAATGGTACTTAATGGAAGATAAAAAGCTCCTTAGGGATTATTTAATTCAAATCCCTCATTTTATAAGTGAAAAAGATGATGGAGAAAAAGTCCACAGGGTCACAGACTTTTAGAGCTGGAAGGAACCTGAGAAATCATCTAGTACAAATCCTTCTCCTTTTACAGATGAAAGAATAAGGCTAAGAAAAAGAAAGTGACTTTTCAAGAGCACACAGGTAGAAAAGTAGGTAAAATTATCAGCAGAGGTACCCTAGGAGAAATATATCTCCACTCCTCCACTCTCTTGAGCTTTAGTCCTACAGAACTGCCTATTGAACATTTTGAAACAGATACTTCAAACACATGTCCAAATCTACCCCTCTCCTGAATGAACTTCCTTACTTCTGTTGAAGTTACCATCACCCTTTCTGTCACTTAGGTTCTCAATAACAGAGTCATTCTAACCTCCTCACCCCACGTGTCCAATCAATGGACAAATTTTGTCTTTTCTACTTCCACATCTCTTGAATGTATCCCATTTTCTACATTCAGATGGCGAAAACCATAATTCAGGACATTACTTATAACCTGGAGTGTTTCAATAGCTTCCTAATGGGGTTCTCTTTCTTCATTTTCTCCCCTCTCCAATCTGTCTCCCAAATAACTGCTAAATTGATATTCCTGAAGCATAGGTCTGACCATGCCATTTTCCTATTCAGTGAACTCTAGAAGCTTCCAATTACATCTACAGTCAGATTATATCTTTGTTTGACATTCAAAGACTGCCCCAACCAGGTTCTACCACATCTAAACAGCCTTTTTAGACATTACGCCCTGTCACCCACTCATGGTCCAAAGAAATGGTTCTCTTGCTGTTCCTCACATGCAACATTACTTCACCTATCTCCATGCCTTTGCACAGTGTCAATCTGTGCCTGGAATGTGCCACTCATATCAACTCAACCCTGAAGAATCCCTAGTTTCTGTCCAAGTTCAGCTCACAAGTCATCTACTATGGGATTTGTTTCCTAGTCAGTCAAGTCACAAGCATTTATCAAGCATTTGCTATGTACCACACACATGATAAGTACTGATAATATACATAAAAGCAGACAGAAAGATAATCCTTGCCCTCAGGGGGCTTATATTCTAATGTGGGAAGACTACACATAAATGAAAGCTAGAAATTGTGGGAGGAATGAAGCACTTGATTCTGAGGAAGGTACAAAAAGTCCAGAGTGCAGTCTGGAGAGGAATGACACATGGCTGGCCTATGTGCCCTCCTTAAATGAAGGTTCTGAGAGGAGCCATTCAATCAGAAGCAGAGGCCACAGGGGTAGTTGATACTTGCAATGAGTGAATTCCTGGGTTGAAGTGAATTTTCAGGACTAAGAGATTTCTGGGGCAGGAGAGAAAAAGTTCAGAGCTTAGCATGGAGAAGAATGAGTCACCCTAGATTCAAAAACCACAAAAATATCATGTAAAATTCAAAATGTCAACAGCACAATTCTGATTTGTGGACTAACATGGGCTCTAAAGCCATTGCTATTCTATCTGACTTGATTGATAGCCTGGAGAAAAAAACAATCCTGATCCTCCTAGCTACCAGAGACACTCCTCCAAAATCATCTTGTATTTATTTTCTATATGATTATATGTCTTAGATGTTATCTTCCCCATTGGATGTACAGTAAAAGCTTCTTGAGTGAAGGGACTTTTTTTTTTTCATTTTTGCCACTGTATTCTCTGTCCCAAACAGTTAGGTGGTACAGTAGAGGCAGCTAGGTAGCACAGTGGATAGAGTATTGGAATTTGGCCTAAGAAACTTGATAGCTGTGTGACCCTGGGCAAGTCACTTAATTCTGCCTCAGTTCCTCATCTATAAAATGAGTTGGAGAAGGAAATGCAAAAGTACTCTATTGTCTTTGGCAAGAAAACCACAAAGCGGGTAATGAAGAGTTGGACATGGCTGAAAAATGACTGAACAAAAACAACAACCATTCTCTGCACTTAGCACAGGGCACTTAGTAAATTGGGCAATTAATAAATATTTGTTGATTTGTGACTGGTAAGAAAGCAGACCTGTGTTTCCAAACCAAGTCCTCTTTCCCTACCTTCAGTTCTTTTACACAACATCATTATGTCTTCCAGATTTAAGTGATAGACACCCTAAGTGGAAACATGATTCATTTCTTTAACTTCTTATTTCCACACCACCATCCACCAGACAATGTAGCATAACAATTTAAAAATTTTTTATTCTGATTTTATTAATATTCTAGGAATGAACCCAATACATTCATTCATTCAGTAGACATTCATTAAAAGCCAGTTATATGAGGGTCTTATGCTAGGCACATGTGCCTTTAAGAAGTTGCCTTTGTTTACAGTAACTAGGAGGTCAGTCCTTTGGCCACATTCCTGTGCATGCAGGGAATTTCATCTTTAACATCGGGGTTTCCAGTGAAAGTCATTTAAGCAACTGTCACCATAAAGGAAAAATAAATGTTTCAGGACATTAGCTCATGAAAGCACCTAATTACAGGAGCTAGCCAAGATTTCAAGGCCTCCTGAAAAGGTTTCTTTCATAAGTAGCTTCTCTACTCACAGCTTCCTTTTGGATATAAAGATTCCAGAACCCCAGACAGAACTTAATTTACTACCCCTGGCTTTGGGTCACAAACTTAAAACCTCATTAACTGGGATGCCACTAATTCAGAAACTGTAATAATTTGGACAAGACTGAAAATTGATTTTTACCATTATTAAAGAAAATCTTTTTATCATGGATCCTGCAAATTATTGCAAACAATAGGCATGCAGAACTTTGGAAGTCATCATTTATATCTAATTGATATGTTAATAGAAATCGTTTTCATAATTTCATGGCAAGTCTCCTAAGACTAGTTCCAGATTTTGCATGCCTTTGAAAGTAATAAAACTGTGGATCATAAAAAATATTCCTTAAATCATATTTTCACTAAGGCAAAAAATAGTCCTTTGTTGTAATCAGTCTGAATTAGAATGGAGTTTTCCCTGACATTCTACAAGCTAATGACAACTGGACATCAGCATCTTTGGTAAACAAACAAACAAATTTACTTTATTGCTTTATGCACACAAATACCAAATAGAACCATCCTGACCACCCCCTCCTCCAATATCCCCAATCCTTAGAGCTTTGATTTTATTGACTTCATTAAAAACAGAATGTCTGACTTTCTTAAGGCAAAAGTTTGATATGACCTAGAGCATAGATCTCATTCTAGCTTTTTCTAGTATTTTTTGGGGGGGTTGATGGTGGGGTGTGAAGGCAGAGTAAGTGAACATGTACTTTAGCCTACCTAGGGAGCTCCCAACATAGGAAGTTTTTCCTTAATGAATCTGCAAATCACCTGTCTCAGAGAGGTGTCCAGGGGCACTAAGAGGCAATTTGTCCATTTGCTCATCATATATAAAAGACATCAACTTTAATTCAAGTCTTTCTGAGAGAAGACAAACTTCCTGAGGGCAAGGACTGTCTCATTCTTGTCTTTATATTCCCAACACCCAACATAATAAACGCTGAATAAATGCCTGCTGTTCATCTGATTTATTCTTGATTTTACCAGTGGACAAAAGATCTATCAATGATTATTTATTGATGTGAAAACACAAACAAGCCTATCAGTCAAAATCTTTCCAGAAGCAAAACTATCTATGAGCAGCAGGTTTAACTAAAAAATCATGACCTGTCAGATGCATTTTGCTATTAGCATAATTTAAGCTATTATATAAAAAATTCAGAATTTCATATTTTCACTAACATTTGTCAATCTATAACATTAAAAAGTAGCTAGATGAGCTTGAAAAACATTCGGAAAATAACAGATTAACATCCAAAGAACAAAGACCATAAAATATATATAATAACACTACATTTAAGGTACTGCAAAAGGTGCTAGGTATACAATAATGAAAAAGAGAGTGAAAGGCATTACTTTATGATCCATAAATGTCAGGGTCCTCCTCCTACTGTCAAGAAATCACTTCCTAAAATTAAGCCATGGTCCATTAGTAGCACACAAAAACCAATAATGCTACATTGTATTTTGGAAAGCCTTAAATTGAAGCTTAAAGTCTACCTGAAAATTCAAGTTACTGTACATATTATCAGCATGATATCCAGGAAAAGGAAATGCTTTTATACTTCCCCTCCTCCCCCAAATACATCAGGACATGCCATCTCCTTTGACTGATTTAATACACATAACCACATAAAAATTTCATGGAAAGCACAACTTAAATGCTATTTTACCTAGCTACCTTCTTGTCTCTAAAGGCTGTTTACCACTGGGATTCAACTTATTCTGGGAACTCTACCTCATTTAAAATATAAATTTCCATTAGCTGGCAGGGATTCCCATACTGGTTCACCTCTTTTTCACCTTCTATATGGAGGCTCTAGTTTTCTTAACCAGATGTGTCCTGCTGAGAACTCTGTGCTCTGCAAAGGCTGCTCGTCCTCAAAAGGGGAAAAGAAAATACTGTAAAGAAAAGACTGGGCCAGTGATCATGGTACTAGATTTGGAGTCACAGGACTTTGGTTCTGATGTCAGTTATGTTACTTATTCATTATTGGCATGACTTTACATCATTTAATGTCTGTTAGCCTCAGTTTTTTAATCTATAAAATTAGGAAGTTAAAAAAAATAAGCTCTAAGGTTTTTGTTTAGCCATTTCACAGTGTCTGTCTCTTTGGTTTTCTTGACAAAGATACTTTGAATGGCTTGTCATTTCCTTTTCCAGCTCATTTTACAGATGAGGAAATTGAGGCAGAGTTAAATGACTTGACCAGGGTCGTAACTAGAAAGTATCTGAAACTCAATTTGAACTCAGGTCTTCCTGACTTCTGGCCTAGAACTCTATCTACGGTGACACCTAGCAGCCCTCTGAGGTTTTTGAGTACGATGGTTTAAAATTACTTAGCTCAAAAAGATGTAACTATTGTCATATATGGGAAATAATAATCAAACCCATAGATTGTACCTTGCTTCTGGAAGAGACATGACAATGGACTTCCCTAGTCATTTGTTTTAGCCTTCAACAAACCAAAACTCCATTCTTGGTCACCACTCACCCATATATGTTGTTTCTCCCTGTTAAATTGTAAACTCCTTGAAGAATTAGAAACAAAGTAGGTATCCATTGATTGAAAATGGTTAAACAAGTTGAGGTACATATATGAGTATAATGGAATGTTATTGTACTTAAAAAAAAATGAGAGTGATTAATATAAGAAGCTTGGGAAAACACATAAAATGGTACAAAATGAAGTAAGCAGAACCAGAGAAACAATATATAGAAAGACTATGAAAATATAAGTGGAAAGAAAATTAAGGCAATTTTAATGGCCAAATAGCCCCAAATAAGAGATATGAGTAAGCACCCCCTCCCCTTCCTTGAAGAGGTGGGGGGTGGATGACTATGAATGTGTAACAATTATATGTACCATTCAGTCTTTTTTAAGTGTTGGTTAGTTTTCCTAAATTGTGGGCTTTCACATAGGTACTCAGTTACTAAAATGAAATAATGTAGGCAAAGCACTTTGTGAATGTTAAAGCACTATATAATTCCCAATTATTATTATTGATATAATCAAGTAACACTCCAACAACAAGAAACTAGACTCTTTGGGATGTGGGTGAAATGTACTGTCTTATCAGACGCTGAGAAGATGAAGCCTATGTTCTATGCTACCGTGTTAAAAGAGAGATAAATGCAGAGGTCAGGAACTCCCAGGGCTTGCTGAGGTTGCATGAACTGAGTTGGGGAATGACCCCTTTTGAAGATTAAAATTGATAAAGTCTTCTCACATGGAGATTTTATAGCTCCTTTCTGGCAGGTCTAGTCCTAGTCAAGCACATCTTTAGAACTTGCTAGCCCAAGCAAAAAGCTGAAATAAATTTTTAAAGACCTCACTTTCTAAATTATTTTCAACATCTGTCCTGTTACTTCAATAGTATAATATGCAAACTTGAAAAATTAAAGTCTGAATCAAGAAGACGCTTCAATGACTATGCAATAGTACAAGAAAATTCCTAAGACCTGATCTATTGAAATATAATAAATTAAGCAAAGGAGAAATCACATTCTCATACATTATCCCCACCTCTTTAGTGTGATAGAAGAAAAAGAACACTAGACTTGGAGTAAAAAAAAAAAATGAGTCAAAGTTCCATGTCAGTCCATAACTAACTATTTGATGTTGAGCAGGTC
This sequence comes from Pseudochirops corinnae, assembly GCA_028646515.1. Classification (NCBI taxonomy): domain Eukaryota; kingdom Metazoa; phylum Chordata; class Mammalia; order Diprotodontia; family Pseudocheiridae; genus Pseudochirops; species Pseudochirops corinnae. Next base: position 12,613 of record JAQQSV010001014.1, read on the forward strand.
ACTTCATCACTCTTGCTGCCTCAGTTTCTTCACCTACTAAAATGATAGGGTTAGACAAGATGATTCCAAAGATCTTTTTCAGCTCTGGTCTTAATTTCATCACCAGACTCACAGGTAATATGTGCCCAAAGAGCTTAAAAACCAAGTCTTTATTTGTAGGATGTTGTTACGTGAGCTAGCAATAACCTCATCTCAACCAAGCCAACGGAGAGCTAAGGAAAAATAGCAGCTAGGGAGATGTTCTTCAAAATGGTTGAGCAAATAGATGGGGATTGTTTGTTGTCTTAAAGAGACAATCCAGTGCTAAGATACAAATTTTGATAGGTTTTGATAGCCCCCAGCATTATGATATTCAGGACCAATACTTATAACTAAAATTTGTGTGATACTTTTAAAGTTCACAAAGTACTTTACATATACTATCTCACTGGGTCCTCACAACAAACCTATGAAGAAAGTGTCATTAATAACCCTCATTTTGTTTTTCACATGAGGAAACTGAGGTTAAGTGGCTTACCCAGGGTCACACAGCTATTAAGTATATCAGGCAGAATGCAAACACTGGTTTTCCTTGCTGAACTGTGGGTGCTCTAGGTCTCCTGAAGTCTAGCATGGCCAGGAAATCATCAGCCAGTCCCTACCTTAAAACTCTTCTTTTAAACAAAGGATTCACATCAGTTCATTGAAAGACATTTCCTTTTAGTAAACTCATTTCCAGCTTTACAGCATGAGTTAATGTTCTTTTTATACACATAACCTTTCAGGAATTTATGGGCTTCATAATTTGAGAAATACCTATTCCACCAAGTGGTGCTTTAAAAAAACAGACACACAACAAATTGAAGAATCTAGAGAAGGCTAGAAAGTGCCTAGGGACTTAAAGATTTTTTTTTTTATTACTTTTATGGTTTCTGGGCTATTTTAAACATAGATCATAAAAAAATAAGTAGAGGACCAGAATATTCTATAATCTCACACATAAACAAGAAAATAAATATTTTCTTTTCCTCCATCTTGGTAATCAATTGTTAAATTTTGGAATCTATCATCTCAGTGCCCATGAAATATTTTATATATGACATTTAAAGCTTTAAAAAAAATTCCACATTCAAGGAAGGAAAAAAAGGTCATTTACATTTGTTGGTGAGAATTTTATCCTCTTTGACAGAATGCTGTAACTATTTTTTAAGATTTTTTTTATTGGTTGACTTAAATGAAAACATATCTACAAAGAGGTTCTGCCCTTATCACACAAATACTTTTCAGCATGTATAACAAACTACTTAATTTCATCAAAAAACAGGAGCCTGGTGGAGTATACAGGTTACCTAGAGCATCTAACATTCAAACAACTGTGAAATCTGGGTCCTGGATCCCATGAATTATCTGCCCGAGCACGTATACAAACAATGCATAAAACAACCCCCAAAGTGTAAATGAAAGCCCAGGCCATTCATTTTTAGATCCATTGAACCCTAGGTTGCTGGAGATGGTTGTCAATAGTAAAAAATTGTCTCCTTCAAATGTGCCTGGTGGACAGCAGCTTGATGATTGGCAGCAGAAATAGAAGACAAATGAGAAAGCCTTCAATCTGCAGCTGATGCACAGGAAGGACATGGGGAGCTGAGTTTACAATAGAGAAAACATTACCAAGCTAATGGCATGGGCAATCATTTGACCACCATGCATCTCTGATAGCAGCAGGGCATCCATTTTCAGTTAAGTGTTAGAGTACCTTTTTGCTTTCTCTGACCACGGCAGGGGTAAAACAACCGAGTGCGTTAGACCCACTGACTGGTAATAAATTACTATATTGGATACTTTTTGTTTCTTTCAGCAATGACTTTACTGTATATCCCTGCTATCATTATCAATTAAAGTGGGGACCACTTTGGCAAGCTGTATCTAACTGTATATCAGTCCCTTCTTGCCAATTGCTTTCGCGAGTATCACAGGGTCAAGAGGCTCCTTTGACCTTTATCATCTAAGTCTCTCCGACCACTCACTATTTGAAGCAATCTTGGATGAACAGATGGACACTTTCTGTAGACACTATAAAGCTTAGAATATAAAGATAAATGAAATTGTGTTTCAGGCTTCAAACTGGTTTATGAGCATAAAATATTGTTAGTGAGTTCAAGAAAATTCCCAATTTCAAAGTATACAACCTGACTATTAAATGAACAGAAAATATATGCCTCTTTTTTTATTATTGTTTTGTTTTAATCTAAGGGTTTAGCAGAATATTATGAATCAAGAATAAAGCTTATTCAGTTATATTTCCTAATTACATAACTAAGGTGTTTGAGTATCTGTGCATGTCTATTTTAAATTATAATGTTATCTCATATACAATGCTTTCACATGATTTGCAGAATACTTAACTATGAAAATTGCATTGTGTGCAAAACCTTGGAAGAAAACAAAATATGAAAATTAAATGTGCATTCATTATGAATTTAAAGGCTTTGCAACAGACATCCTATGATTTGAATTCTTTGTCTTTCACCTGTGTGAAGGTCCTTCTAAGGCCTGAACAGCATATTTGAAAAGGAAAGAATGCATACATTTTTATAAAAGGAATCCAACAGAAATGGTAAATTTTCATCAGCTTTCATGCTTCTAATGACTTCATACTTAATGGAATATATATATTTTTCACTGAAACATGTATCCCTGATTTATGTAATGGGTAGCACAATGAATGGAATGTACCTCTCTTTAGAAAATCATTGTCAACATATTAATCTGGAAATGTGATTTAAATGTTGTTTTGTTGAAGTATAATTATACCTTTAGAGTTCATTTTAAAAAAATAACAAAGAAAAGCATGCATGTTTGCTTATGGGGATTTTTTTTATTTTGATAATCAGTGTTTCTGAGTCGAAGCAAATTAAGTACAGAATTGAAGTAGTTTCAATCACTATTTCTGAAAGATTTTGAAAATGCAGATTCTTTTTGGTAAATTTGTTAACTTTAAAGGGCAGATAAAAAAGAACCTATAAAGGGGTGGCATGGAACAGTGCATAGGAAGAACATTGGACTGAGGAGAAATAATACTTGGATTTAAATCCTACTTTGGTCACTTGATAGCTATGTGATTTTGGAAAAGTCATGAGCCCACTCTGGATCTCAGTCTATTTACAGAATGTAAAGAATGATATTTGTACTATCTCCTGGGATATTATAGAGATCTATATGGAACATACTTTGCTCTCAAATATAAAGGACTATATAAATGTAAGTTATTATGAGGAAATTTCCAAGTAAGTCATCACCAGTCAAAGTTCTTAAAGACAATAAATATGAATGTTTATAAAAAGGAAGCAATGCATACAAATTATTTAGATTTTCTGAGGTAAGCTGCCACAAAAAAAAATATATATTCAAAAGATTCCAAAGGTAATTTAAAGAAAAAGACATAGGAACTGAAGGAAGGAAAAGGAAGACAAATACTCTCACTTAAATAAAGAAGTGACTTAAAGACAGGAGACAAAGGATGGCAATAACAGTCACTTCTCCAGGTAGAAGGAAGCCTTAACTGAGTTTAATGGGAAAATATAGCCCAGTTTAAGTAAGTTTCCCTCCTTCCCTTCCTTCTTTCCTTCCTTCCTTCCTCCTTTTCTTCCTTTCCTAAACTAGTTAAATCTGCAGATGATATAAAGTTCTGCCAGGTATTATATATCAAATTAACAGGGCTACATTTCTGGTAGAGTCTTTAGAAATGGGTAGAAAAATGAGCAGATGATTTCCAAGACACAGAAAACCAATCCAAACTTTACCTATGAAATATTCCACTCCAGACTGACATTTATGAATTGAAAAGAGATCTGTTATCAAAAGACATTGAAAACTAAACCAAAAATCCAAGACCAACATGATAGTGATACTTAGATACTAGCATCTTAATGTGAGTACTCTCTCCAACAGCACAGAAAACAGACCAACCACACCATAACATTCTTGACCACACTTTTCCCCAAATTATTCATAAAGGACCCATCCCATACACTGCAAGCCTTCCTCTGACTCTTTAAATATAATGGTTATACCAGTGTACCACTTGAGATTCCCATTTCTTTTGCCTAATTCTTGCCACCTCTTTTTGTAGTCATTTACATCCTTTATAAAATCTGTCATTTCTCATAGACAAATCAACATATGCTGACATCAGTTTTACAGATTCAGAGCTGGAAGAGACTTTAGAGATAATCTGTTCCAAGTCACTCATTTTGGAGATGAAGAAACTGAGGCCCAGAGAATCTCGGTGACTTGTTTATGGTCACACAGGTATTAAACGGTAGAATTAGGACTGTTAAAATCAATTATCTTCTAAAAATTCTTTTAGCATATTTTTCTACTTATAACATCTTGTAAAGTAACTCTACAATTCCTTTTTTTTTTCTTAGAGGGGGGAGGGCAGGGCAAATGGGGTTAAATGACTTGCCCAAGATCACATGGCTACTAAGTAGAAAGTGTCTGAGGCCAAATTTGAACTCAGGTCATCCTGACTCCCAGGGCAGTGCTCCATTCACTGTGCCACCTAGACACACACCCTACAATTCTTTAAGGTCACATAGCCTCTAGCATGGATTTCTCCTTCAGTCTGGTTCTTTATTCTTCCTGATTTCATTTACTGACATACCATTTCAACTTCCTTATATACTATATGGGAATGAGGTATTAAAAGGATCTTTCCATAGCTATTTGGGTCATCTGACAATATAATTCTTCCATGATCATTGTGTTCTATGAATTTCAGCCATAGAATATTGCCAGGAGAATATCAGTGTTAAGAAAATCATGAAAAGAGAGTCAACAACCTGATTGAAGAAAATAACACCTTAAAAAATAGATGAACTCAAATGGCATAAGAGACCCAAAAAGCCAATGAGGAGAAAGAATGCCTTAAAAAGTCGAATTTGCCAGATGGAAAAAGAATCTCAAAAGCTTTCTGAAGAGAATAATTCCTTCAGAATTAGAGTGGAGCAAATGGAAGCAAATGACTATGAAAAATCAAGATACTATTAAACAGATCCAAACAAATGAAAAAATAGAAGGCAATGTGGAATATTAGTGTTAAAAGATATGAGCTTATGCAATAATAAACAACTTGGAATCACTGAAAACACTGTATAATTTCCTTAATTTAAGCCAGTCCAGTATTCTCTTCCCATATAATTCTGTGCACAGCTCAGGATCCATTTATTGCACCTGTCTAAGATATAGATATGGATATGGATAAGAATATGTATATATGCATATGTATTATGTACAAATATAAACTTAATACTCTCTCCATCCACCTACATATCAGTGTCAGGTTAGGGTAAGGAAATATGGTACAATAAAAAATGTCACTGGTTCTAGAGTCAGAGAATCTGAATTCAAATTCTGACTCTGAGGGAAGGAATAAACATTAATTAAGCACCTATATGCCAGCATTATTATGCTCAGCATATTATGGGCAGCTAAGTGGTACAATGAATAGAGCAGCACTGAGGATGAAATTGAACTCAATCATGAGTCTGACTTCAGGTTCAGAGCTCTATTCACTACTCCACTAGCTGCCCCTTTAAGTATCTTATGTTCAGTGATATGCACATGACCAAAAGGCCAGTGGTAGCCTCCAACACTTACTAGCTGTGTGACCCTGGGCAAGTCATTTAACCCTTTTGCCTCAGTTTCTTCATCTGTAAAATTAGCTGGAGAAGGAAATATCAAATCACTCCAGTATCTTTGGCAAGAAAACCCCAAATGGGACCATGAGGAGTCCAACTCAACTGAACAACAACAGAAGAGAACTCTTTTTTCCTAAAGAAGGAAACATCACAGTCATACACAGGTACATGGAAAACACATACAATGTAGAAATAAAAAGCTTGAGGGGGTTAACTGCTTCAAAGAATCAAATATTCCTTGGTATATCATAGGATATTAGATATTAGTAGATATTAGACTTAAGAGTTGGAAGAGCCATCAGAAGTGATCTAGTCCAATGTGGTAATTTTACAGATAAACAAACAAGGTCCAGGGAGCTTGCCCAAATTTACATTGATAGTAAGCCTCAGAGGCAGGATTTGAACTGGGTCCCTTTGAATATATAGTCAATGCTTTTTCCATTGTCCTAAACTGCCTCCCAAAAACTATAATCCCTGGGGTCCCAAGGATCTGGCATACACACAAATGACCCAGAAATCATTTTTCCAAAGGACATGGTTTCCAAATAATTCATCCAGCAGGCTTCATTCTATCTGCTGCCCTTCAGGACCTGAGCTAGAAGTAGTTTGCAAGTACAAAGGCAATCAGCTAAGCTGAAAGCAAGTACTTTAAGTAACCACTGGACAATGAAAGTCTCTTGGGGCAGGCTCTGGCATGGTTCATGGCCCCTTCTTGTATTTGCCCTACTGTGTTGCTATTTGTTTATGCTATGTACTGGCTGACTGATTTCACAGGACTATTCGAATTACTGATCTGATCTAGAATTCCATATCATAAATTCTCGTGTTGTTTTGAAGTTTCCTCAGGGAGGGCTTATTAGCAAGATGCAGAAACAGCATTTCTCAGTTTCTGACAGACAGACATATACGCTTCTGAGTGAATCATGTCTCAAATGTTTTTCAGTCTTCTATTTGATGCAGGCAGTGTATTCTATTGGGACTATTATAAAGTGCATCCTTTAACAAATACACATGTATACCAAACTTACTATATTTTAACACATGGAATTATTTCAACAGAAAGCTAATTTAGACATAGTACTTGAATGATACTTCTTTCACACTTTTCATTCACACAATAGATTTTTCTTGAGATATATTCATGTACAGAACTGTTAATTAAGACAACAGAGCATATGTCTACTGAGTTACTGCGTACTAGTACCCTAGGGAAGAGAAGTAATTAGAACAGTTATGCAAATAGGACTTACTCCAAACACCTTTGCTTCTTAGAATCTCCACATAAGTGAGTGGTATTATCTGTGCTTTCTAACACCAGGCTAATAAGCCCTGTAATTGCCCAAAAGGTCAGCCAGGATGGAAATTTTGAAAGAAAAGAAACTTAATCAGAAAGTGGTTTTCTAACAGGAAAAAAAGTATGGTCCAGAATAGGCCAAGGGAAAATGTAGAAAAAGACACAATCCTACCTGGAAAGATTCTAATAATGGCAAACATTGTATACAATGGATAAGTTTTTGTACTACCTATATCCCTTCTCCAGATTACTCATTGCCTTTACATGTTAGCTTACCAACACAAATTCTTCTTTATAGAAGTTATTCATCAAAAGTATATGCAGAGTAATGTGTGAATATGGAATTAACAACAAATACTTAAAGAAAGTCATTTGAATGGCTAAATGTTTAAAAACACACTAAAACAGAGGTTCTTAATTGGAGGTCCATGTACTTTGAAAAATATTTTCATAACTTTATTGCAACATAATTGGCTTCCTTTGTAATGTTACATATTTTATTTTATGCATTTAAAGACATTATTCTGAGAAAGGGTCTAGAGGCTTTGCCAGACTGACAAAGAGGTCCATCACACACACACACACACACACACACACACACACACACCCCATTAAGAATTTGTGTCTTTGAAGCAAAACACGCTATCGTTCTCTTTCATGTCTGGTTTTGCTTTTTTTTCCCGGTGATCACTCATTGGTTACAACCCTTCTATATAACCAAACTATTGTACAATGTGAAAGTATTTGCAGATCTTATACATGATTGCACGCCACCATGGGGCGGGGGGAAGGGAGGGGAGAAAATCTGAAACTCAAGTGATTGTGGAACTGAATCGTGTAAACTAAAAGTAAATAAACAAGTCATTCAAAAAAAAAAAAGAATTTGTGTCTTTAAGCCATCCCTCCTTTAATTTTTTTCCCTTTTTGTTTAACCAATCAACCAATTAGTCAGTCAAGAAGCATTTAGTATGCACTTACTTTATGCTCAGTATTATGCTAGGTACTGGGGATAAAAAGACAGAAACCAAGTAATCTCTGATCTAAAGAAGCTTACATTTTGTAGATATGCAAAGCATATGCATACATACATACACACAGACCTATGTATGAATGTGTTGTGCAGACACAGAAGATATATGTAAATAAGCAAAAGATAATGGGAGAAGGGAGGCATTAGCATCTGGCAGAATCATGTAACATCCTATGGTAGTCTTTAAGCTGAGCTTTAAAGGAAATTTAGAGATTTAAAGAGGCAGAGGTGAGAAGGAATTGCATTCTAAGCAAAGGGCACAGACTTTGCAAGGGCATAGAGGTGGGTGATGGAAGCAACTTGTGTGAAGAAGAACAAAAAGGCCAATTTAATCAGCCCACAGAGTGTAACATATAATAAGGCTGGCGAAGCAAGTTGGAGATAAGTTGTGAAGGGCTTTAAATGCCAGAGAAGTTTGTATTTGACCCTAGACATAATAGGGAGCTATTAGAGTTTATTGAGGAGGAATGAAACATGCCCAGGCCTGTGTTTTAGGAATTTGACTTCAGTAGCTGTGTAAAAGATTGATTGGAGACGGGAAAGACTTGAGGCAGGAAGACCAATTAGGGAACTATTACAATAATCCAGAGGAAAGGTGATAGTTGATGGTACTGCCAAATCTTTACTCAAAATGGTTTACTCTATGGTTCCATCATCACTGATCATCTAGGATAGTTTCTTAACTGGCCTTTCTATATTCATTTTCAATCCTTAACAAAGCTATCAAAACACTCTTCCTAAAGCATGGGCCTGACCATGTCATTCCCCAGTTCAAAAAAGAAACAACAAACAAAAACGAAAACAAACAAAAAAACTTCAGCGGCTCTGAATTGCTAATAAAATAACATATAAACTGACTCTGACCCACCTTACAGATTTTACCACATTATACCTCTTGAAACAATCTATATTTTAGTCAAATGAACTATTAGCTATGTCAAGAAACCACCATGCATTTGCACAAATACCCTCCTCATCTGGACCTTTCATAGGTGACTAGGGTACTGACTCCTCTGTGAAGTCTTCTCTTACCAGTCTAGGTGTGCTCTCTACCTCCTCACTTTGTCCAGTTTCTCCTATGCACACATCACACAGGAACATTGAGACCAGGATCTGTTTCATTTTTCTTTCTAAAAATTTTTTTCTTAGTATATAGTAAAAAGGCCAGTTAGGTGGCACAATGGATAGAGTGCCAGGCCTGGAATCAGAAAGACTCATCTTCCTGAGTTCAAATCTGGCCTCAGACACTTACTAGTTGTGTGACTCTGTGCAATTCACTTAACTCTTGGATTGCTGTGCTTGCTTTGCTTCCTTTGCTTGCTCATGTTGCCACTCAGTTACTTGACTTTTCAGCTTTTTGTCACAGTGGAACTCTGCTTCCAGAGAGGAGAGCTTTGTCCCAAATCGCTGGGGTTTCTGCAGCTGCTAGACCTATTAGTTGGGTGCTCTTTGAAGCCTCCACAGGCTCTGGCACCTGCTCTGGCACACACCCCAGGACCTCCACCCAAGACGGTGATCTAGATCCAAGAAGTTTAAAGCAAGAGCAATTACCCCTCAGAATGGTCGCTTGGTCTCCCTATGATCTGCAAGCCAGGAGCTCTAAAGCAGCCATGTGGAGGTGGCTCCATGGCTGTTGCACCTGAGCTACTTCTCCTTTCCAGGGGCAGAGGCCAGACTGTACTCTTGGTCCCCAGTTCCCAAAGTCCACACTGACCTCTCACTTTTTCTTTGGCATTTATGGGTTGATAATTCTGGAAACCATCATAGCTGCTGGTGATCCACACTCCCAAAGTCCCTCCAGCGCTGGCTGATTAGGGCCACCCAGGGGCTAAAACTGGGAGCTCATGTGGGGCTGGGCTCAGCTCCCAGCATGCTGTGATGAACCCTTCCTGTCTGCCTGCCAGGCTGCCTTCAGTGGCAGATTTGTTTCTCTCTGTCACTTTGTGGGTTCTGTAGCTCTAAAGTTTGTTTAGAGTCATATTTTATAGGTATTTGAGGTGGTTATGGGGGGAGTCACGGAGTTTTCCTGCTTCTACGCAGCCATCTTGGCTCCTCCCCCTGAACCATGCCCAAGAGTTTTGACCTGCTCCATTTTCAAATTCAGATGGTTCCCCTCTCCTTTAGGTAACACAGTAGCTCTCTGCTTGGAAGGGGTAGAAGGAGGGGATACTATTATTGATCCTAGACTTAGTGATTGTTCACAGCAGATCAGAACTTGGAGCTCTAGAGATTTGCCAGTTTCACCTTCCCCATTAGCTAGAATTATGGACATGGAAGACCTTACCCCACAAGTTTAGGTTTTTTAAGCACATTTTGATCAACCAATTTTAAATGATCTTTGAATGTTAAAAAATTATTAATTCACCAAATGTTTATTGAATACCTACTACGTAATAACCAAAGTAACAGTAAACCATTGTAATAAAAGCCCCCAAAGCGAATCTGCGTCATCTGTGAGGACTTTCAGAGTGTTAATTAACGGCTTCCTGTCTGCAGAAGAGTACCACAGGCTCTCTCTGTCAGGAGCACAGCAGGGTATCACGTGAAAGCAGGGCACCTGAGTTCTATTAAGATAACCTAAAAAGACCAGGAATACACATACACAAAACAGTGTGGAAACACTCTGATGTACAAACACACACATATATGAACACACACAAATCCCTTGTCCATTTCAGTCTACCTATTACACAACAATACTAGGACAGTACTTTAGTTTGAAGTCCTTGGTCCCACTTGAATAAGAAACCTAATACTTCTTTAACTGCAAATTTTGAAACAACTTTCAGCATTGAAGTCTTTTTTATATCATTTTCTTGTAATACCTAATCAGTTTCAAATGCCTCTACCTCCACCCCAGGCCCCTACGTCTCGGTCAGCCCAGGAGATAGTCTGTCTCCAAATGATTAAGGCAATGATCAGACTAAGAAAAGGAAGAAGACTTTAATTCAGTGAACGGAAGTATCTCTGGAGTTCATCTTTGAACTGGTTAAAAGAAGAGTCTGTGGAAGGCAGGGACTGATAGAAGTTTTGGGAAAATAATTTTCCAGAGTGCACAAACATTTAAAGCTACTATTGTTCTAAGACCTAGGCTTTTAACCTTGGCTTAATCTTCACTGTGGAATTCTGTCTTTGTATTGGAAATGTTACAGAATTTTACTCCAAAATGGATTCTACTGGAAAAGTTTTCAAAGGCATGGGAAAACTGTCCATCATCTCTTTCTCTCTAAGCAGATTTGCTTAAGGTTAGTTTAACTGAATTAATTAAATAGTTTCTGGTCGATCTATGCCTAAAAAACAGAGGACGGGTAGTTTGGTTTTTTTTTTTCAAAACTAGATATTACTAGTAGGAAACTATTAGTAATGAATTTATCCAAATTATCTTTTGAATCCTTTTACATTTTTTTAGTACCATCACTAGGAATATCATCTCATAATTTTATTACTATTGTATAATTTTTTAAAATTTATTTCAGATCTCAAGTTCAAGCACACTTTAAGAACTCCTTGCTGATTCAGATGATAAAGCAGATATTCAAAGAATTTAAATGACTTTCCCAAAGTCACATAATTCACAAGTATCTGAAACAAGACGTGAACTTCTAGTCTAGCATAGTATGTACTATGACATGCTGTCATAATAGTATGGTATCAATGCACCATTCTCATTTGTCCACATGACTGGCCTATGACATTTTTCTAGTCAAACATTTATTTCCTTGACACATATCTTCAGTGTGACTTTTTTGTCTGTAAGATACAATTCATCATGGGTAATGTACTGCATATATGCCCATTATTTCTCTTTCCAGGCTCCTTTAGGATAATATGTGTAAATTTAACTCTACTGTGAGATGTCAGGATTCATGGTGGTATAGCATAAAAGTATAGTGATAATGTTAATATAACAGATTTAGGGGTTTTTTATAGCAAAAATCTCGTTATAGGTGAAAATATTGCACAATTTAACAAATTCAGTATAACTCACTGGCAACTTCCTACTCAATTCCTTGCTTATTATCCATATTTACTAATAGGTAAAAATTGATAGGTAATTTCAAAGGGTGATTTGTCCATTTTCGTGTCTGTGTTTTTTAATCCATTTCATTTTTTAAAAATGTAGATTGTTAAACCAATCTCTTTTATTATTAGTAAAGATTTCCTTTGTGATGTTCCATTTCTTCATGACATAATATGGATATTCAAGGTGAAAATTTTCTTTGGACTGATACAGGATAACCTTCTATAAAATGGGCAAATGGTCTGATAAAAATCTACTTGTTTAACATCTTTAATTGCCAAAATTCAGTGAATGATTAAAGAAAGTTATTGCTGTTGTTAACAAGTATCACAAAGTGTTTTATGATTTATATTTATGCATGAAGGAAACTTGTGTGAGAAGTCTTTAAGGCTATATTTTGCTTTACTAATTCAAATATCTTCCCAAAATCAATACTCTACAACAGAAATATTAAATGCATGGTAGGCTATTGTACTCCTAAGTACCACAGGAACTGGATTAAAACGTAATTTGGGAATATTTAACAAAATTAATAATAATACAATAAAACTTAAACTCATCCATATAATAATTGTGAGTAGAAAAACCTTTTTCCTCATTAATTGTGCTGAAAAAAAATGTCTCATTCTGCATCTTAAGTTTTTCACCTCATTTTTAGGAGATGCATAGTATGTTTCATCATCAGTCCTCTAGAATTATGGCCAGTCATTGCACTGTAGAGAGTTTTTACATTTTCAGAGTTTTTTCTTTGTGATATTTTTCTTATTGTATAAATTGTTCTTTTAGTTCTGCTTATCTCACTCTATATGAATTCATACCAATCTCTCCAATTTTCTCTGAATTTTTCCTTTTTCCAGGTTTTTTTTCATCATTTTTATGGTACAATAATATTCAATTACATTCATTAACAATACTTTGCTGTGGTATTTCCCAACTTATGGCCAGTTTCATGTGTAGTCTGATCTATTTTTCTACTTTGTACATAGAAATGCTAATTTTGATATTAAGTTCAGAACAATTTTTAAAAGATTTTACAAAATATAAATTTTATAAATTTACTCACTTTTTAAAAATTTCTGTATAAAATGAGATGTGATAGTCAAAGCTTCCTAAAATGATATTTTCACCATATCACATCTCTGTTTAAGAACTTAGAATGATGCCCTACTGTATGATAAGAAATAATCAAAATTTCTCATCTTGGAATTCAAATGACTCCATTATCTGTACCTCTCTTGCTTATCTAAACTTATCCCTTATTACTTCCCAAGAGTAGGTGAACTTTTCAGTCCAGTAACAGGGACCTCTTATCACAAAGAACACGAGCTTTAGCCATTCTTGATTCTAAGCTTGTGCTCATGTCTTAACTATAATTAACTAACCACCATCCTTATTCAGACTTTGATTACATCTTGCCTAGATATTGCACCTTGTCATAGCCTCCTAATTTATCTACCTGGTTCTGGTCCCTTCCCCCCTCTAATTTTTCATACAAGTGCAAAAATATCCACATATCTAAGTGACTTCCCTGCTCTAACACACCCTGTGGCACTTCATCAACTAAACAAACTCCTTATATACCAATATAAGACCCGCCACAATCTATTTCCACCTATCTTTCCAACTGTACTTTGTAGTATTCTTCATTAATATATGTTCTACCAAAACTGACTTATTAACTGTTTACTGAATTCTATACTTGATCTCTTGCCTCCACATATTTACAGAAGTCATCACTCATGCCTCAAATAGAGCTTGGTCAGGTATTGAAGATGCCAAGGTCATTCACTGTACTCTGGGCCATCACCAGTCATCCCGACATTTGTTATGTCACTGAACTTTGATGACTCAGGAACAGAGAGTAAGGTTGATGACTGTGCAACTCTGCTTCACTCAAATCCAATTCAAGCAAGTTAAGACATCATCTGTGATTTCATTGGTCTTCTTTGAAAATAGGCCAAAAACAATAACAAAAACATTCTCTTTCCTCCCATTTCTGTCTCTGAGAATTTCTATTTTCCTTCAAGGCTTAGCTGAGTGAAGGGGAAGGTAAACCCCTCTGTAAGGAATAAGATTATACAAACCAAGGTCCTAACTCAATAAGACCTTTCTATTACCCTGAGTTGTTTTGGAACAGAAAATCCCGGGAACATGAGGGCTGCGCTTCTCCTGGGACCCTGGCCAGGACCTTGAGAAGAGATATGGTTAACTGCCCAACTCCTGGAACTAGTCATTCCAAGGAAACATTATTCTTGGGGGGGGCCTTGGAGGGTTTGGCCTCCCTCCCCAGCCTCACACAAGATGATGCTTGCTAAAAAACCCCTGGCAGTATACCTTCTTTGTTCTCAGCACTACTTAAACTGTATGATTCAGACCCCAAATTGAAATCTCACTCATGGAGAAGACGTCCTACCTGGGACCCTCCCGAGCGGAACCCTGATGGCTGAAGCCCGGGATTCCCCAGCCACTGGGACAAGAGTTGGTGCTCCCCCAAATTGGTGATGTTCTCTCTCTCTCTCCTCTTTCTCTATCCTTTTTGTAGCAACATTAGTATTGATGGATTTATTGGTACTGATCTATTGCATATGCTGTGTATGTAAGAAGTATCCTTTTTCTTTTCTGCTTCTGTAGTAAATTGTTAAGGTGCCTGATTGTTTATTACTTTTCACCTGCATAAGTAATTCTCTCCCTCTCCCTCCCTCAATAAATAGTAGATATAGTATATACATTGTGTGTGTGTATGTGTGTCATTTTGTGGGAGCGAATCCGAAGCCTACCATACTTAAGCAAACTAAGGCACCATCTTCTCTGAGAAGTACTTCCTTGATGGCCACCTCCCCTCCACATGCAGTTAAATGATCAATCAATCAATACCATTTATACACCTCACGGTTTGTAAAGTTATACCTATATACCCTCTCACTTGATCTAGTTTGGTCCTCAGCACAGTCCTGTCAGTTAGATGCTATTATCTCCATTTCCTAACTAAGGACTCTTAAGTGACATTCCATGGTCACAGAGATAGCGAGAGAGGACATAACCCTGGTCTCTCTCGACTTCACATCTAGTGCTCTTCACTTTATGTCATCCTGCCTAACAATTGCTAATCATCTCTTCCTCTACAATTTTCTGTGTATTATTCTTAGGATTACAGAAGTATATAACTATATCCTTCCAGTAGAACACAAGCTTCTTGAGGGCAAGGGCTGTTTTGTTTTTGTACATTTCCTCAGAGTTTGGTGAATCAAATTGAATTGAATGTTGTACTTTTTCTCTTACTTCCTGGAAATCCTTCCCTCCTTATTACTATAAAGGTAGTTCAAAGCCAGATGCAAATTCTATTTTTTTCTGCAAAGCTATCTCTGACTAAATTCATCACATGTAAAACCAAATTTGCAATTTTTTCCCTAAAATTAGCTTCTTACATATTCCAGTTTCTCTAAGTGACATCATCATTTCCCCAAAAATCCAGGCATGAAATCTAGGTGATAATTGAATATCAGTGAGTCAAACAGCTACCAAGTCCTGTCAATTCTTTTTAAAAATCTCTCACACACTATCTATTTCTCTATATCTAAACTCCAGATACTCTTTGTCTCTCACTAGGATGACTATAAGAGTCTAATGATTCAAGCAATGGTCTCCACTTCTTTGATTTTCCATATTGCCATTATTTCCATCAGTCTAAAACATCATTTTAATTGTTACTTTTCTCATTAAGAATTTTCAATGACTTCAAAGAAATTTCCATGACTTCAAATGATCTATAGAATGAAGTTCAAACTCCTTTGCCTAGCATTCAAAGTTCTCTATAATCTAGAACAAATATATTCATCCTTGTCATGCCCACTAACTATGTGTGATCCAAGGCTATGTCCTGGACCTTCTCTTTCTATTGTATACCATATTCCTTCATGATCTCATCAGCTTCCATGTGTTTAGTTATCATACCAATGAACAGTCTAAAGTAGAATGCATTATTTTCCTCTCCAAACCTTCCCTTCTTCCAAAATTCCTTATTACTATTGAGGGTACCATCATCCTTCCCATCTCTCAGATACATAACCTCAGCATTTTTCTTGACTTCCTTCTCTCTCTCCATACACATATAGGTATACACACATAGAGTCAATATGAGGTATATCTAGTTTGCCATATTCAATTCTGACAAGGTATTGGCTTTATGGAAATCTCATATCATCTAAACTACTTTAAAACATGTTGCTAGCTAAAAAGAAAAATTAAATTTGGTTGGCAACCAGAATTCTTAATTTGATTTTCTATACGAATAGAGGATGAGCACCCTACATAAAAGATTTTAGATTTTGGCCAGAAGCAGCATGATAGAGTTGATAGAGACTCTGCTTTGGAACAACAAAGCCTTAAATTCAAGACCCAACTATGAAGCACCATGACTGAGTGATGCTGTCCAATTCATTTAACTAGTAAATACCCGAAGTAATTCTACAAATTGCCAAGGAACTATTGATTAGCATGAAAAAATTTTAAACCCTTGAAATCACAAGTATATATATTTTAAATGGCATTTCTTGTTTGCAATTATAGAAGAATTCTTCCAACCATTAATCTAAAATGAAAAGATGAGTTTGATTTTTGTCTCTATTGGAGAGATATATGGATTTGTGACTAAATAATTGTACCAGATTTCAGTTGCTTCCATGTATGTTTCAACCATAATATTAGCAGTTCTGTCAGCACAGAATATGGTAGAGATTAACAACACAAATATCAGACTAGTCATTTATATAACTTCTTTTTGTTAATTAGATTCCTGGTTTCTATCAAGAAATAGTTTTACCTGGAGCAAAACACATCAAGGAATGCAGTAGCATAAAGGGTAGTCCAGTGGAGGAAAGGGTACATTCTGAAAGGGGACTGATTTGACATTTTTTCAATAGAGTTCTGAAGAGAAAACTGGTCCTGGTATGTCAGAAGGAACAATTTGTGAGTGGGAGAGAGAGAGTGGGCAGGGATAATTTCTCCTCTTGACTGTGTGGGCTAGTAGAGGACCAACAGACTAGCAAAAAAGCATCCTAACAGGCCCTTGTCGATGTCCAGAAACAAAGTCCTATTTGGCCCATGCTGCTTATAACTAATCACATCTTTCAATTTACGATGATAACTTTAAACTATCAGTTTAAAATTAAAAGAATATGTTACTATGTTACTACAGCCTAATTTAAATTTTTTTCAGATATTTTTGAGTACATATTAAATCAATTAGAATCTAGAAAGTTGGTTGGGATTTAGAACCTTAAAAAACAAAAAGCAAAAAATATACGTCAATTAAGATTTTTCTATCCAGAAGACCCATCATTACCCCTGGCCATGTCTGCCTTAATTTTCAAGTAATGCAACTTTTAAATTTTGTACACTATAATTCTGAAAAAAATTTAGCACAACCCAAAATTGGGAATTAAAAGCAACTCTATTAAATGATTTATGGAGGAGAAATTAGATAACCACAAGAGGGCCATGAAAGCTTTAAGAGGACATGATGCATCATCCACACATAATGAAGTGGTTGAGAACCTCATAGAGTGTATCACATAGCTCTGACAAATCTTGTGATGCACCTGTGAGATGAATGCATATCATTTTGCAGAGAGATAAAACAAGGTGAAATTCATAAAATGTTAGTTATTCAGCAAAATAACAAAACTTATTTTTATAATTATTTTCATAGATATCAAACAGTCACAACGATGAATAAAAGGCAGGACTTGGGCCAAGCACCAGTAGGCTTGGAAAATTACATGACAGCAGCTGAAGGCCAAAGAGGTCAGGTCACAACCCCTGAATGGGCCTTCTGCTGTGGACTAGCAGGGCAGTGAAGCAGACAATGATTTGAAACCTAGTACAGTAACTTATGGAGCTTACTCTTGGAAAATTTCAGTGAAATAATTCAAAATCAACAACAGTTCACGGTATTTTGGTCAGAAGGTTCATTGGGCAGTTTTGGTGTGTGTGTGTGTGTGTGTGTGTGTGTGTGTGTGTGTGTGTGTGTGTGTGTGTGTTTTACAACTATCACAGCAAAACCAGAAGCAATGTTCGCAGTTAGAAAATAATGTCCAAAGATTATTTTTGTAGATAATTATTAGAAACACATGGTTTTAAAGAATGTTGTCAAAAGAAAAGCCATGAAGGATCCATCTATTACTAGTTTTATACAGAATGGTTGCTAATACATAAACAGATCATTAGCTTCAATCATTGTACTTACCCACAAAGCTTCAGACCTTACCAGATATGCTTTTAATAAGAAAAAAAATGCCGGGTGGCTAGGTGGTGCAGTGAATAGAGCACCAGCCCTAGAGTCAAGAGGATCTGAGTTCAAATCTGGCCTCAGACATTTAACACTAGCTGTGTGACCTTGGGCAAGTCACTTAACCCCAATTGTCCTAACTTTCCCCCTCCAAAAAGCAAAAAAAGAAAAAAATGTTAAAGTTTATTAAACAATTGATAATGATGCCCCCTTCCCACTGATACAAATGAAATGCCATCAAAAACCATTTTAAAAACTCCATCAAAACCATTAAAAAAACATGGCAAACTCACGGAATCATATCTTTCATTTGCATAGAAATTTTGAAAACTAAGCATTTTTATGTTTCTTTTTTTCATTTAATCCATAAAAACAGCCATATGGGCAAAGAGGGCAAATACCATGATCTTGTTATTAAATAAAGGAAATAAAGGCACAGACATGTAGGTAAGGTAAGATAGACCAAACACTGGACTTGAAGAACTGGTTTCAAGTTCTGACTGCCATTTGCTATTTGTGGGACCATAAGAAACTCAATTCATTCACCTCTTTGGGTTATTTTCTTCCTTTCTTAAACAGAAGAGTTGGTCTAGATCACCTCTTATGTTCCAGAGCTAAATCTGTTTATTTTTGCTTTGTACTGTCAGTCATTTTTTTAGTCATGTTCAATTCTTTGTAACCCCATTTGGGGTTTTCTTGGCAAAAATACTGGAGTGGTTTGCTGTTTTGTTCTTCAGGTAATTTTACAAATGAGAAAACCAAGGCAAACAGGGTTAAATGAGTTGCCTAAGGTCATACAGTTAGTAAGTGTCTTAGATTGGATTTGAACTCAAAAAGATTAGTTTTAGGGGTGGCTAGGTGGCATAGTGAATAGAGCACTAGCCCTGGAGTCAGGAGGATCTGTGTTCAAATCTGACAGACACTTGACACACTTACTAGCCGAGTGACCTCAGGCAAGTCACTTAACCCCAATTGCCCTGCCCTCTCCCCTCCAAAAAGCAAAAAAAAGATCAGTCTTTCTGACTCCACACCTAGTGTTCTATACACTGCTTCATCCAGCTGCCCCTATACGTATCCTATGTTAAGTGATACACACATAATCAAAAAGCCAAAGGTAATCTCAAGACTGTGCTCCAGTTTTCTGAGATTTGTGTTCATTTTACTAGGCTGCACTTTTTTGGTCTGATAATTATAATCAGAGCAAGTTGAAGATGAACCTTTCTGTAATTTTGGTTGTATATCATGATACATGTTGTATATCAGTCATATTATTTGAATTGGGAAAAATGATGAGGAACACATGGGAAAGAAGTGATGTCTATAATAAATAAAACTGGAAAAACATAAATAGAAGAAAGCTTAGAGATCATTTAGTCCAACACCTTTCTTTCAGAGAGAAAGAATGTGAAGGCAAGTTAGGTGAAATTATTTGTTCAAGGTCATGCAGGCAATCAACAGCAGAAGCAAGATTAGAATTCACCACTCTTAAGTCCAAGGACAGTTCTATCTCCCAATTGCCAGACAACAGGTTAAAAAGGCTTTCTTAATAATGGCTCAAGAACAGCTATGATCTCTGAAAACCAACAATGAATTATGCTTCTCACTTCTTGACAAAAAAGCATTAGACTAAAGGTGCAGAATGAAACACATTTTCAGACATGGCCAATACGTGGCTCTGTTTTGTTTGACTATAAGTATCTGTCACAAAGAAGGACTTTTAGTGTGTGTGTGTGTGCGTGTACATGTGCGTGTGCATGCATGTGTGTACTCATATAGGGGGGAGAAGAGGTGTAATAATAAAAATATAAAAAACAGAAAAAGGAAAAGAGATTCAATAAAACATTTTTTAAATACACAGAAAAGAGCAGAAGAATATTCAAAAGTAAATACAGATAAGCAGGGCATTTTAAGAAATACTATGCTGAATTTGTCATATTTCTTGAAAAGTTATTTTAACAGCAATTCATTGCTTCCTCTAAAATCCTATTTTTTCTGTGCTTTTTTATACAAAGGAATGATCATGTTTGTGAATATCTGTCAAGTTCTAGTAATAAAAAAACATTTAATTTTTTTTTTAAATGGATCAAAAAAGAATACGTGACTTGGAGTCGGAAGACTTAGGTTTCAATCACAGCTTTACTATATATTGTCTATGTAATATAGGAAAGTCAGGTAAGCTTTAATAGGCCACAGTTTCCATCAAATACAAATCAAACAAATATTTATTAATCCCCTACTATGTGAAAGACTTTAAACTGGGTGCTAGAGATTTAGAGAAGAGAAAGGAAAAATACTTCCTGACCTCGAGGAACTTAAATTCTACTGAGGATAGAATATATGAATGGAAAATGTAGTGTTTGAACTAGTTGAGCTCCAAGGTCCCTTCTCACTCCAAATTATTCCATGGTCCTAGATCAGTGGTTTTCAAGCTGTGGGTCGTGACCCCTTTGTGGGTCAAACGACCCTTTCACAGGGGTCACCTAAGACCATCGGAAAAACCATATTTCCGATGGTCTTAGGAACCGAGACACCGCTCCTCTATCCATATCCAGGCAGGTCCTCCCACATACAGATACATCCACATACGAGTATTAAAGGGTCAAGGCATTAGGAAGGTTGAGAACCACTGGTATAGACAAAGGTATGGAGATGGAATAACTCTAGATGTGTACAAAAGATGAAAAAATAACAGTTTGGCTGCAGTGGTAGTTATGCAGAGAGAAAGTGTGATATGTTTATAAATTTGGGGAGCTGATGGGTTCTAGAAGGTCTAGAATGCAAGTTTGAAGAGTTTAGAGTTTATATGGCTGGCAGTAGGGAGCTATATTTAAAAAGTAAATCTAATTAGGCA
Organism: Pseudochirops corinnae; assembly: GCA_028646515.1. Taxonomy (NCBI): domain Eukaryota; kingdom Metazoa; phylum Chordata; class Mammalia; order Diprotodontia; family Pseudocheiridae; genus Pseudochirops; species Pseudochirops corinnae. The sequence goes on from JAQQSV010001014.1 coordinate 33,776, forward strand.
ACAAGGAATGATTTGGAGTGGGGAAGAGTCTAGAAGGAAGGATATAATTTTACATATTAACCCTATAGATTCAAAGAAACTTTGTGCTTAAAGGAGTCGTAGAGGTTCTTATACCCAAAAAGGCAAGAGAAACAATATGAACTACAAAAAAAATCCTTAACATTTCTGAGCCTCAGTTTCCTCATTTGCAAAGTATTAATAATAAACATCTAATTCACAGGGTTGTTCTGAGGATCAAAAAAGATAATATAAGTAAATCACTTTGCAGCCTTAATATACTATGTCAATGTGATGTTATTATTAACAACAAAATTATTTCAAATGATATTAGCATATTTCTTAGACAAAAGTAGGCATATATGAGTTTTATTATCAATCATGAAATCAACCTCTTTGTAGACATATATTATCAGGTAAATACCAGCCCAAAAGTCATGTACCCCTGAATTTAAAGGCTTCTTGTAATAATTTCACTAAAGACTTCAAAATAATCACTAAAAACAAAGGCAGGTCTTCTATATGACCAAACTATTGTACAATGTGAAAGTATTTGCAGATCCTATACATGATTGCATGCCACCATGGGGGGGGGGAAGGGAGGAGAGAAAATCTGAAACTCAAGTGATTGTGGAACTGAATCTTGTAAATTAAAAGTAAATGAGTAAATAAAAAAAAAAAAGGAAAAAAAATAAAAACAAAGGCAGGTATTTTTAAATACATGTAAGCTATAAGACAGAATAAAATACTATGATTATATTTTGAGATCCAGAAGTATTCTGAATATCATCTATCATTTTCTTTAAACTCAGGTTTTAAGAAAGAAGCCTACTTGTGAGTTTATGACTGATTTATGACTCGGATCTACTTTTTAGTTTGTCTTGACCTATTAATGTCAAATTGCTTCCAAAGAACAAAGGAAAATGTTTGTGTGTGTGTGTGTGTGGGGGGGGGTGTTTTGTTTTTTTTAAACTAATGGAAAAATATTCCATGAAAATAAAGGCTTTTTTCTCTAAGATTTGCTTCTTGTTATTTCCTAGAGTATGTTCATTGGTAAGTTCCAAGATAAGTCATTGGTACAAAGGTAGTGCTACTACTGGGATCTTTTCAAATGAGTCCAGATGGTACAATCAGTCAATAAGTGATATTACCAGCTTTCAAGAAGAAAGATTTTATTCTCCCACTTTTCTTTCCTGCTACACCTAATCAACCTTTACAGCTGACTCAGTTTCACTGTCTATTCTTATAAATATCATTCACATCTTACTCCTACAACTATCAAGACCTTAATTTGCTATGGAAAGGGAAGAAATACATATCATTCACAATGGAAGAAAATAAATGTTATCTAGGCTGTTGTAATTTTTTTTTAGAGGAACAACTAAATTACTACTTTTTTTTTTTTAATGCAGATTTGATTAGAACAACTAGCTAGTGGATCAGCAACACCAGATCTAAATATCTTTGATTTGTATAACCTGATGAAAATCACCTTGAGTAAACAAATAACTGTATCAGGATCTTGCAGGGAGCATTTTCGCTGGAGTATATTTTCAGACACATGAAACTCTAAAATGTTTTTTTTTTGTGAAATAAAATAGCATTAAAATAAGATAATCAACATATCTGTATAAATAGATAAATGTATATCATGGATATGAACAAATAATTCAATATTCCTTGAAAATCCAAGGAATGCTGATAATGGGGAAAGCTCCTTGCCAAACAACTGAGTACTTTAATTCATAACTTCTATTAAAGGAACTGATTAAAATACATAAAAAGACCAATCTGTCTGACACTTTCTACCTCTTGTTCACACCTTTTTGTGCTAGAAGAATGTCATAGATAATGATTAGGAACATGTCATATATTTCAAGAAAGTGTTTAAAAATAGTTTCTCTCCAGTCTTTCCTAAGTAGTGTGTTTCTGAATGTACACATACATATGAAACAACCTTTAGCTCCCCTAGTGAAATTCCAGAAGCATTACATGACTTTTTTATCTAGGAAAAAAATTAACATGAGACCTTTGAAGTTTTAGGAAAATAAAATATGTACAATTTGCTGGGGGTTTTAAAACTTTTTGAAATAAAAACATTAAGGATTTTAAAATTAAATAAAAAGACCCTCTCTGAATGAAATTATGAAAAAGTAGCAGCAATGACAAATAATACCACAGACCTTGAACCTGTCCTTAAGGCCAAAAAGAGATTATGTAGCATCAGAGTTTCCAATTACAATTTCTTCTCCAAATTCAATATAACAGAGTTGCTCAGTAATGGAAAAATCACTTTAAAAAATAGCTAACACAAAAATAGGAATTTGTACTACATTAATTACATTTGTATTTTTTTTATAGACACCAGAGGAAAATTAGCTTTTCAAGACTTTAAATTACTCTATCTATTCATCACCTTACACTATATACAACTGACTTTTAACTATCCAAGGAAGGTAGGAAAATGATTAAAATAAAAAGTTGAAGGCAAGACTTAAGGATTGTCACAAATCCAGGCAAAGAGTAGTAGATTTAAAAAATCCTCATGGTATAAAAAAAAACAACTCACTTAAAAAAATTGAACATCAGATTCAAAGGCAAACTCTCAAAACATTATTTTATCATTTTCTATTTGGCAAATCACTGCATTTTTAATGATGGGTATAAAGGCACAACCAGAGAAGTCCAATCAGCTATGAGGTCTTGTATACAGTCTATCATAATTAAGACCAGGGATTCAATATCTACTGCTACCAGTCAGGTATCATAGCAACCTCGAATTACTGAATACTGCTAGAAAACTCTTCAAAAGCAGCAAGAGTCTGCGTTGGGAAAGCCTGCAATAACACTACAGACCGTCAGCATCTGTAGGTGTTGCTATGGGCACCGCCACAAAAGAACCCCACCATGTACAAAAGGGTGTATGGGGAATTGGTGGGAGGGACACAAGGAGTCAACCGATAAGAAAAAAAAGGAAAGAAAATCAGAGTGAAAGAATAATTGTGTTGGCTAAATACACAAGTCACACAATGCTCAAGTTCACATTTTAAACTGAATCCTTAGCCATTCCAGCTCAAGGATCCATATAAGGCTGAACTGTAATTGTCACTAAATAGGAAGCAAGGGTGGGAAATCCTTTTATTTAATACTTCTGCATTCGAAAACTCTGCTCTTATACCATTTATCACGAGATTTAATTTGAAACTAAAAGTGAATCACTTTTAAAATAATATTTAAACTTCTACCTATAAACTCTAGATGGTCTTATATAAATCTACAGAAAAGAAAAGAGCAGGTTACTAGGAACAAGAACCCAATATTGATTTTTCTGTGGTGCAGTAAAGCATCTCCATTCTATTGGGCTGCTGTCAAAGCCACTCTTTAACAGCTGGAGTCAAATTGCACTATTTACAGCAAGAGCCCTTGTCAAGTGGACCATAAGTATTCTAACAATACACTATTCAAATGGCACTTTGCCACACAAATTGCTGACTTGATGAATAACCTATGTCAATGACTAAGGCCAATATAAAAGTTTCATTTTTATGAGAGGTTTTACATTCACACATTAAGTAAGCTTTCTTTGAGGAACTATTAAGCTATATATTTCAGGCCTTTTGACGCTGAAAATAATTAAAAATCTGTTTAAATACATCAAGGGAACTTGACAACATTAATATGGATCTTTGTGTTAACTACATTTGTCACACGAGTCAGAACAGTGCCCTTCTGTTATTGGCACTCCCCACTGGCACGTGCAACACAATGAAAGAATTAAAACAGCCGAGCACCATGAAATACAAGCATTCTCCTTTTGGACTTCTGATTTACATGGCCACAAATGTTTGGATACAAGAAAGTCTTTGAAGTCATGGTAGGAGATTTGAGCTGGTTTCCCTATGATAGACAGACGTTTTGGGCATGTAACATTGTATTAAAACACCCGACTTTTGACACTACCTCTGAGACCTATGAGCCTGTCTCAGAAACAAAGCTTTTGGTTATTTTCTTGATCCTTTGAAATAAGGAAGAGGTTAAAAGAATGTTCATGTATTTTTTCATAAGAAGTAAAGAGTGGCATTTGTCATTAGGAAACTATCCCAACAAACAAAAATGCCTGAAATAGGATATGCATGGCAACTATGAAAACAAATGATTCTTCACTTAAAATGTATCTGGTGAAATTATATATTTAGGTATGGACCCAAACTGCTATAAAACTTGAAAGGCCATTAATCCTTTCTCATCAGCAATTGATAATGCTTAATGCTATATTTGGAAATGCTAGCAGGAATGATACTGTTAATAACATATTAGGTTAGAGAATCAACATCATTGAACTTAAATATATAGGCTACTTAATATTTTTAAATGCCAAAAAACTATATGAAAACTTTTGCAGTCTTTTTTGTCTCCTCTAAGTACCATAATGTCCATCAGTTCAAACATTATACAACATGTATGCTTTGAGAAAAATCATATAAAATTGGTTCATCAAAACATCTCCCACTCTAAAAAAAAATACTTCTAATGTTTCAAATTAAAAAAAAGGAAACGAACAAAAATGATTGCTGTCTACCTCAAAAAAAATGTTCAAAAGAGGCATTATCCTAAGAATCAAAAAACTGCCATGTTTTAAAGAATTATTTAAAAACATATTACATTTCATTATTGTTGGCTCCACTGTGTCAATACTAAAATGAATGTTCCAATGTAACAAACAAATTTCTCTACATTAAACATCTGCTGCTGCAGGGAAACCAAAATTTCCTTTTTTTCAATGTCCATTCTACACATGAAAAACTGAGATCTCATGGTTACAGTATGATTCTTTCTGCCTATTTTTCCTACTCTAAAATCTCTTCATATATACACGCAGCTATAACTATATTTTTCTTGTTGATAAGGTAATAGTAAGATCAGCTTCTGTGTACCATCTACTAGTGCACCATCTGCCTTGCAATATGCTCAGCAGGATAATGCTTTAGTAAGACTTTTCAGTAAATGGCACCAAAAAGAACTTTAGACCTCACACTCAGGCCACTTAAAGGTCAATGTTATAAGTACAAGTTGTCTTCAGAAAACTCATTGTAGATTCAAATACATCCCTTACTTGAAGGAACAAATATAGATAAAGATAGGCAGAGAGGTAGATTTATATCTTTCCTTTAAGAAACATACACATATATGTGTATATGTGCATGTGCAATGCACATATAGTCTATGTATACATATATAGATACATATGCATTGCATGTTTATGTATGTGTGATATATGCATACTAAATAAAGTTCCTCCGTCCTTTTAAAAAATATATATCAGAAAATAAAGACATTGCCTCATTCTGGATAAAAAGTTACCCAAAGGATCTCCAAAGTCTTAGGGCAGTTTAAAGCTGTTATGGTGTAATGCTACTATTAAGACTTTTGGAGCACCTGATATATACAGATGAGTTTTTTTTCCAAAGAGTTATCAAAGCAGATAAAAAATCTAAGTTGATCCAAGAAATATGGGCCATAAACTTAAACAGGAAGCAAAAGATGGGGACTTGTGCAGAAAGTGCTATGCTACTGGAAATTCATAGTCATGCATTCATCAAAAATTTGGGGAGCACCTCTTGTGTACAGAGTCCTGGGATAAGTGTACAATGAGAGAGAAAATTTTCAGTGAAGCAAAGTCCCTTGCCTCATGTAGTTCAGGTTCATATCTACTCTAAGGACATGACTTTTTAAAAATTTCATCATATGTGAGGCAAGTCAAAACTTGAAGAAGTTCCCTTTAAGACAGAATTTTCAATATTAGAATGAATATCACAGTACAATCAAACCTCAGTAACTCTATAATAAATGTGACCCACATCCCAGTAACCCTTTCCACAGAAATTATGGACACTATGGCTGCTTTTTTTAAAAGAGGGAATAGAATCTTGGGGAAAGTAACAATTAAGTTGCCATTGTTCCCAAATTATATTTGCTGTTAAAAATAGCTGCATATATGTGTGTATACATACACACACATATATAAATATGTATATATTTATGTGTGAAAGAATA
>JAQQSV010001014.1:39926-79951 GCA_028646515.1 Pseudochirops corinnae
ATCCTGCCCTACCGAGAAGTGACATAGGGGAGAATAGACTGGGGCAGGGGGGACACACTTGGATGGCTGTTTTGGGGCAGTGGGTGGGGGAAAGAGGGGGAGAAAATATGTAACTCAAAATCTTGTGGAAATGAATGATGCAAACTATAATAAAATTTTTAAAAAATTAAAAAAAATAATAAATATGTATGTATGTATGTATTCTTTCACACATAAATATATACATATTTATATATGTGTGTGTATGTATACACACATATATGCAGCTATTTTTAACAGCAAATATAATTTGGGAACAATGGCAACTTAATTGTTACTTTCCCCAAGATTCTATTCCCTCTTTTAAAAAAAGCAGCCATAGTGTCCATAATTTCTGTGGAAAGGGTTACTGGGATGTGGGTCACATTTATTATAGAGTTACTGAGGTTTGATTGTACTGTGATATTCATTCTAATATTGAAAATTCTGTCTTAAAGGGAACTTCTTCAAGTTTTGACTTGCCTCACATATGATGAAATTTTTAAAAAGTCATGTCCTTAGAGTAGATATGAACCTGAACTACATGAGGCAAGGGACTTTGCTTCACTGAAAATTTTCTCTCTCATTGTACACTTATCCCAGGACTCTGTACACAAGAGGTGCTCCCCAAATTTTTGATGAATGCATGACTATGAATTTCCAGTAGCATAGCACTTTCTGCACAAGTCCCCATCTTTTGCTTCCTGTTTAAGTTTATGGCCCATATTTCTTGGATCAACTTAGATTTTTTATCTGCTTTGATAACTCTTTGGAAAAAAAACTCATCTGTATATATCAGGTGCTCCAAAAGTCTTAATAGTAGCATTACACCATAACAGCTTTAAACTGCCCTAAGACTTTGGAGATCCTTTGGGTAACTTTTTATCCAGAATGAGGCAATGTCTTTATTTTCTGATATATATTTTTTAAAAGGACGGAGGAACTTTATTTAGTATGCATATATCACACATACATAAACATGCAATGCATATGTATCTATATATGTATACATAGACTATATGTGCATTGCACATGCACATATACACATATATGTGTATGTTTCTTAAAGGAAAGATATAAATCTACCTCTCTGCCTATCTTTATCTATATTTGTTCCTTCAAGTAAGGGATGTATTTGAATCTACAATGAGTTTTCTGAAGACAACTTGTACTTATAACATTGACCTTTAAGTGGCCTGAGTGTGAGGTCTAAAGTTCTTTTTGGTGCCATTTACTGAAAAGTCTTACTAAAGCATTATCCTGCTGAGCATATTGCAAGGCAGATGGTGCACTAGTAGATGGTACACAGAAGCTGATCTTACTATTACCTTATCAACAAGAAAAATATAGTTATAGCTGCGTGTATATATGAAGAGATTTTAGAGTAGGAAAAATAGGCAGAAAGAATCATACTGTAACCATGAGATCTCAGTTTTTCATGTGTAGAATGGACATTGAAAAAAAGGAAATTTTGGTTTCCCTGCAGCAGCAGATGTTTAATGTAGAGAAATTTGTTTGTTACATTGGAACATTCATTTTAGTATTGACACAGTGGAGCCAACAATAATGAAATGTAATATGTTTTTAAATAATTCTTTAAAACATGGCAGTTTTTTGATTCTTAGGATAATGCCTCTTTTGAACATTTTTTTTGAGGTAGACAGCAATCATTTTTGTTCGTTTCCTTTTTTTTAATTTGAAACATTAGAAGTATTTTTTTTTAGAGTGGGAGATGTTTTGATGAACCAATTTTATATGATTTTTCTCAAAGCATACATGTTGTATAATGTTTGAACTGATGGACATTATGGTACTTAGAGGAGACAAAAAAGACTGCAAAAGTTTTCATATAGTTTTTTGGCATTTAAAAATATTAAGTAGCCTATATATTTAAGTTCAATGATGTTGATTCTCTAACCTAATATGTTATTAACAGTATCATTCCTGCTAGCATTTCCAAATATAGCATTAAGCATTATCAATTGCTGATGAGAAAGGATTAATGGCCTTTCAAGTTTTATAGCAGTTTGGGTCCATACCTAAATATATAATTTCACCAGATACATTTTAAGTGAAGAATCATTTGTTTTCATAGTTGCCATGCATATCCTATTTCAGGCATTTTTGTTTGTTGGGATAGTTTCCTAATGACAAATGCCACTCTTTACTTCTTATGAAAAAATACATGAACATTCTTTTAACCTCTTCCTTATTTCAAAGGATCAAGAAAATAACCAAAAGCTTTGTTTCTGAGACAGGCTCATAGGTCTCAGAGGTAGTGTCAAAAGTCGGGTGTTTTAATACAATGTTACATGCCCAAAACGTCTGTCTATCATAGGGAAACCAGCTCAAATCTCCTACCATGACTTCAAAGACTTTCTTGTATCCAAACATTTGTGGCCATGTAAATCAGAAGTCCAAAAGGAGAATGCTTGTATTTCATGGTGCTCGGCTGTTTTAATTCTTTCATTGTGTTGCACGTGCCAGTGGGGAGTGCCAATAACAGAAGGGCACTGTTCTGACTCGTGTGACAAATGTAGTTAACACAAAGATCCATATTAATGTTGTCAAGTTCCCTTGATGTATTTAAACAGATTTTTAATTATTTTCAGCGTCAAAAGGCCTGAAATATATAGCTTAATAGTTCCTCAAAGAAAGCTTACTTAATGTGTGAATGTAAAACCTCTCATAAAAATGAAACTTTTATATTGGCCTTAGTCATTGACATAGGTTATTCATCAAGTCAGCAATTTGTGTGGCAAAGTGCCATTTGAATAGTGTATTGTTAGAATACTTATGGTCCACTTGACAAGGGCTCTTGCTGTAAATAGTGCAATTTGACTCCAGCTGTTAAAGAGTGGCTTTGACAGCAGCCCAATAGAATGGAGATGCTTTACTGCACCACAGAAAAATCAATATTGGGTTCTTGTTCCTAGTAACCTGCTCTTTTCTTTTCTGTAGATTTATATAAGACCATCTAGAGTTTATAGGTAGAAGTTTAAATATTATTTTAAAAGTGATTCACTTTTAGTTTCAAATTAAATCTCGTGATAAATGGTATAAGAGCAGAGTTTTCGAATGCAGAAGTATTAAATAAAAGGATTTCCCACCCTTGCTTCCTATTTAGTGACAATTACAGTTCAGCCTTATATGGATCCTTGAGCTGGAATGGCTAAGGATTCAGTTTAAAATGTGAACTTGAGCATTGTGTGACTTGTGTATTTAGCCAACACAATTATTCTTTCACTCTGATTTTCTTTCCTTTTTTTTCTTATCGGTTGACTCCTTGTGTCCCTCCCACCAATTCCCCATACACCCTTTTGTACATGGTGGGGTTCTTTTGTGGCGGTGCCCATAGCAACACCTACAGATGCTGACGGTCTGTAGTGTTATTGCAGGCTTTCCCAACGCAGACTCTTGCTGCTTTTGAAGAGTTTTCTAGCAGTATTCAGTAATTCGAGGTTGCTATGATACCTGACTGGTAGCAGTAGATATTGAATCCCTGGTCTTAATTATGATAGACTGTATACAAGACCTCATAGCTGATTGGACTTCTCTGGTTGTGCCTTTATACCCATCATTAAAAATGCAGTGATTTGCCAAATAGAAAATGATAAAATAATGTTTTGAGAGTTTGCCTTTGAATCTGATGTTCAATTTTTTTAAGTGAGTTGTTTTTTTTTATACCATGAGGATTTTTTAAATCTACTACTCTTTGCCTGGATTTGTGACAATCCTTAAGTCTTGCCTTCAACTTTTTATTTTAATCATTTTCCTACCTTCCTTGGATAGTTAAAAGTCAGTTGTATATAGTGTAAGGTGATGAATAGATAGAGTAATTTAAAGTCTTGAAAAGCTAATTTTCCTCTGGTGTCTATAAAAAAAATACAAATGTAATTAATGTAGTACAAATTCCTATTTTTGTGTTAGCTATTTTTTAAAGTGATTTTTCCATTACTGAGCAACTCTGTTATATTGAATTTGGAGAAGAAATTGTAATTGGAAACTCTGATGCTACATAATCTCTTTTTGGCCTTAAGGACAGGTTCAAGGTCTGTGGTATTATTTGTCATTGCTGCTACTTTTTCATAATTTCATTCAGAGAGGGTCTTTTTATTTAATTTTAAAATCCTTAATGTTTTTATTTCAAAAAGTTTTAAAACCCCCAGCAAATTGTACATATTTTATTTTCCTAAAACTTCAAAGGTCTCATGTTAATTTTTTTCCTAGATAAAAAAGTCATGTAATGCTTCTGGAATTTCACTAGGGGAGCTAAAGGTTGTTTCATATGTATGTGTACATTCAGAAACACACTACTTAGGAAAGACTGGAGAGAAACTATTTTTAAACACTTTCTTGAAATATATGACATGTTCCTAATCATTATCTATGACATTCTTCTAGCACAAAAAGGTGTGAACAAGAGGTAGAAAGTGTCAGACAGATTGGTCTTTTTATGTATTTTAATCAGTTCCTTTAATAGAAGTTATGAATTAAAGTACTCAGTTGTTTGGCAAGGAGCTTTCCCCATTATCAGCATTCCTTGGATTTTCAAGGAATATTGAATTATTTGTTCATATCCATGATATACATTTATCTATTTATACAGATATGTTGATTATCTTATTTTAATGCTATTTTATTTCACAAAAAAAAAACATTTTAGAGTTTCATGTGTCTGAAAATATACTCCAGCGAAAATGCTCCCTGCAAGATCCTGATACAGTTATTTGTTTACTCAAGGTGATTTTCATCAGGTTATACAAATCAAAGATATTTAGATCTGGTGTTGCTGATCCACTAGCTAGTTGTTCTAATCAAATCTGCATTAAAAAAAAAAAAGTAGTAATTTAGTTGTTCCTCTAAAAAAAAATTACAACAGCCTAGATAACATTTATTTTCTTCCATTGTGAATGATATGTATTTCTTCCCTTTCCATAGCAAATTAAGGTCTTGATAGTTGTAGGAGTAAGATGTGAATGATATTTATAAGAATAGACAGTGAAACTGAGTCAGCTGTAAAGGTTGATTAGGTGTAGCAGGAAAGAAAAGTGGGAGAATAAAATCTTTCTTCTTGAAAGCTGGTAATATCACTTATTGACTGATTGTACCATCTGGACTCATTTGAAAAGATCCCAGTAGTAGCACTACCTTTGTACCAATGACTTATCTTGGAACTTACCAATGAACATACTCTAGGAAATAACAAGAAGCAAATCTTAGAGAAAAAAGCCTTTATTTTCATGGAATATTTTTCCATTAGTTTAAAAAAAACAAAACACCCCCCCCCACACACACACACACACAAACATTTTCCTTTGTTCTTTGGAAGCAATTTGACATTAATAGGTCAAGACAAACTAAAAAGTAGATCCGAGTCATAAATCAGTCATAAACTCACAAGTAGGCTTCTTTCTTAAAACCTGAGTTTAAAGAAAATGATAGATGATATTCAGAATACTTCTGGATCTCAAAATATAATCATAGTATTTTATTCTGTCTTATAGCTTACATGTATTTAAAAATACCTGCCTTTGTTTTTATTTTTTTTCCTTTTTTTTTTTTATTTACTCATTTACTTTTAATTTACAAGATTCAGTTCCACAATCACTTGAGTTTCAGATTTTCTCTCCTCCCTTCCCCCCCCCCATGGTGGCATGCAATCATGTATAGGATCTGCAAATACTTTCACATTGTACAATAGTTTGGTCATATAGAAGACCTGCCTTTGTTTTTAGTGATTATTTTGAAGTCTTTAGTGAAATTATTACAAGAAGCCTTTAAATTCAGGGGTACATGACTTTTGGGCTGGTATTTACCTGATAATATATGTCTACAAAGAGGTTGATTTCATGATTGATAATAAAACTCATATATGCCTACTTTTGTCTAAGAAATATGCTAATATCATTTGAAATAATTTTGTTGTTAATAATAACATCACATTGACATAGTATATTAAGGCTGCAAAGTGATTTACTTATATTATCTTTTTTGATCCTCAGAACAACCCTGTGAATTAGATGTTTATTATTAATACTTTGCAAATGAGGAAACTGAGGCTCAGAAATGTTAAGGATTTTTTTTGTAGTTCATATTGTTTCTCTTGCCTTTTTGGGTATAAGAACCTCTACGACTCCTTTAAGCACAAAGTTTCTTTGAATCTATAGGGTTAATATGTAAAATTATATCCTTCCTTCTAGACTCTTCCCCACTCCAAATCATTCCTTGTTGCCTAATTAGATTTACTTTTTAAATATAGCTCCCTACTGCCAGCCATATAAACTCTAAACTCTTCAAACTTGCATTCTAGACCTTCTAGAACCCATCAGCTCCCCAAATTTATAAACATATCACACTTTCTCTCTGCATAACTACCACTGCAGCCAAACTGTTATTTTTTCATCTTTTGTACACATCTAGAGTTATTCCATCTCCATACCTTTGTCTATACCAGTGGTTCTCAACCTTCCTAATGCCTTGACCCTTTAATACTCGTATGTGGATGTATCTGTATGTGGGAGGACCTGCCTGGATATGGATAGAGGAGCGGTGTCTCGGTTCCTAAGACCATCGGAAATATGGTTTTTCCGATGGTCTTAGGTGACCCCTGTGAAAGGGTCGTTTGACCCACAAAGGGGTCACGACCCACAGCTTGAAAACCACTGATCTAGGACCATGGAATAATTTGGAGTGAGAAGGGACCTTGGAGCTCAACTAGTTCAAACACTACATTTTCCATTCATATATTCTATCCTCAGTAGAATTTAAGTTCCTCGAGGTCAGGAAGTATTTTTCCTTTCTCTTCTCTAAATCTCTAGCACCCAGTTTAAAGTCTTTCACATAGTAGGGGATTAATAAATATTTGTTTGATTTGTATTTGATGGAAACTGTGGCCTATTAAAGCTTACCTGACTTTCCTATATTACATAGACAATATATAGTAAAGCTGTGATTGAAACCTAAGTCTTCCGACTCCAAGTCACGTATTCTTTTTTGATCCATTTAAAAAAAAAATTAAATGTTTTTTTATTACTAGAACTTGACAGATATTCACAAACATGATCATTCCTTTGTATAAAAAAGCACAGAAAAAATAGGATTTTAGAGGAAGCAATGAATTGCTGTTAAAATAACTTTTCAAGAAATATGACAAATTCAGCATAGTATTTCTTAAAATGCCCTGCTTATCTGTATTTACTTTTGAATATTCTTCTGCTCTTTTCTGTGTATTTAAAAAATGTTTTATTGAATCTCTTTTCCTTTTTCTGTTTTTTATATTTTTATTATTACACCTCTTCTCCCCCCTATATGAGTACACACATGCATGCACACGCACATGTACACGCACACACACACACACTAAAAGTCCTTCTTTGTGACAGATACTTATAGTCAAACAAAACAGAGCCACGTATTGGCCATGTCTGAAAATGTGTTTCATTCTGCACCTTTAGTCTAATGCTTTTTTGTCAAGAAGTGAGAAGCATAATTCATTGTTGGTTTTCAGAGATCATAGCTGTTCTTGAGCCATTATTAAGAAAGCCTTTTTAACCTGTTGTCTGGCAATTGGGAGATAGAACTGTCCTTGGACTTAAGAGTGGTGAATTCTAATCTTGCTTCTGCTGTTGATTGCCTGCATGACCTTGAACAAATAATTTCACCTAACTTGCCTTCACATTCTTTCTCTCTGAAAGAAAGGTGTTGGACTAAATGATCTCTAAGCTTTCTTCTATTTATGTTTTTCCAGTTTTATTTATTATAGACATCACTTCTTTCCCATGTGTTCCTCATCATTTTTCCCAATTCAAATAATATGACTGATATACAACATGTATCATGATATACAACCAAAATTACAGAAAGGTTCATCTTCAACTTGCTCTGATTATAATTATCAGACCAAAAAAGTGCAGCCTAGTAAAATGAACACAAATCTCAGAAAACTGGAGCACAGTCTTGAGATTACCTTTGGCTTTTTGATTATGTGTGTATCACTTAACATAGGATACGTATAGGGGCAGCTGGATGAAGCAGTGTATAGAACACTAGGTGTGGAGTCAGAAAGACTGATCTTTTTTTTGCTTTTTGGAGGGGAGAGGGCAGGGCAATTGGGGTTAAGTGACTTGCCTGAGGTCACTCGGCTAGTAAGTGTGTCAAGTGTCTGTCAGATTTGAACACAGATCCTCCTGACTCCAGGGCTAGTGCTCTATTCACTATGCCACCTAGCCACCCCTAAAACTAATCTTTTTGAGTTCAAATCCAATCTAAGACACTTACTAACTGTATGACCTTAGGCAACTCATTTAACCCTGTTTGCCTTGGTTTTCTCATTTGTAAAATTACCTGAAGAACAAAACAGCAAACCACTCCAGTATTTTTGCCAAGAAAACCCCAAATGGGGTTACAAAGAATTGAACATGACTAAAAAAATGACTGACAGTACAAAGCAAAAATAAACAGATTTAGCTCTGGAACATAAGAGGTGATCTAGACCAACTCTTCTGTTTAAGAAAGGAAGAAAATAACCCAAAGAGGTGAATGAATTGAGTTTCTTATGGTCCCACAAATAGCAAATGGCAGTCAGAACTTGAAACCAGTTCTTCAAGTCCAGTGTTTGGTCTATCTTACCTTACCTACATGTCTGTGCCTTTATTTCCTTTATTTAATAACAAGATCATGGTATTTGCCCTCTTTGCCCATATGGCTGTTTTTATGGATTAAATGAAAAAAAGAAACATAAAAATGCTTAGTTTTCAAAATTTCTATGCAAATGAAAGATATGATTCCGTGAGTTTGCCATGTTTTTTTAATGGTTTTGATGGAGTTTTTAAAATGGTTTTTGATGGCATTTCATTTGTATCAGTGGGAAGGGGGCATCATTATCAATTGTTTAATAAACTTTAACATTTTTTTCTTTTTTTGCTTTTTGGAGGGGGAAAGTTAGGACAATTGGGGTTAAGTGACTTGCCCAAGGTCACACAGCTAGTGTTAAATGTCTGAGGCCAGATTTGAACTCAGATCCTCTTGACTCTAGGGCTGGTGCTCTATTCACTGCACCACCTAGCCACCCGGCATTTTTTTTCTTATTAAAAGCATATCTGGTAAGGTCTGAAGCTTTGTGGGTAAGTACAATGATTGAAGCTAATGATCTGTTTATGTATTAGCAACCATTCTGTATAAAACTAGTAATAGATGGATCCTTCATGGCTTTTCTTTTGACAACATTCTTTAAAACCATGTGTTTCTAATAATTATCTACAAAAATAATCTTTGGACATTATTTTCTAACTGCGAACATTGCTTCTGGTTTTGCTGTGATAGTTGTAAAACACACACACACACACACACACACACACACACACACACACACACACACACACACACCAAAACTGCCCAATGAACCTTCTGACCAAAATACCGTGAACTGTTGTTGATTTTGAATTATTTCACTGAAATTTTCCAAGAGTAAGCTCCATAAGTTACTGTACTAGGTTTCAAATCATTGTCTGCTTCACTGCCCTGCTAGTCCACAGCAGAAGGCCCATTCAGGGGTTGTGACCTGACCTCTTTGGCCTTCAGCTGCTGTCATGTAATTTTCCAAGCCTACTGGTGCTTGGCCCAAGTCCTGCCTTTTATTCATCGTTGTGACTGTTTGATATCTATGAAAATAATTATAAAAATAAGTTTTGTTATTTTGCTGAATAACTAACATTTTATGAATTTCACCTTGTTTTATCTCTCTGCAAAATGATATGCATTCATCTCACAGGTGCATCACAAGATTTGTCAGAGCTATGTGATACACTCTATGAGGTTCTCAACCACTTCATTATGTGTGGATGATGCATCATGTCCTCTTAAAGCTTTCATGGCCCTCTTGTGGTTATCTAATTTCTCCTCCATAAATCATTTAATAGAGTTGCTTTTAATTCCCAATTTTGGGTTGTGCTAAATTTTTTTCAGAATTATAGTGTACAAAATTTAAAAGTTGCATTACTTGAAAATTAAGGCAGACATGGCCAGGGGTAATGATGGGTCTTCTGGATAGAAAAATCTTAATTGACGTATATTTTTTGCTTTTTGTTTTTTAAGGTTCTAAATCCCAACCAACTTTCTAGATTCTAATTGATTTAATATGTACTCAAAAATATCTGAAAAAAATTTAAATTAGGCTGTAGTAACATAGTAACATATTCTTTTAATTTTAAACTGATAGTTTAAAGTTATCATCGTAAATTGAAAGATGTGATTAGTTATAAGCAGCATGGGCCAAATAGGACTTTGTTTCTGGACATCGACAAGGGCCTGTTAGGATGCTTTTTTGCTAGTCTGTTGGTCCTCTACTAGCCCACACAGTCAAGAGGAGAAATTATCCCTGCCCACTCTCTCTCTCCCACTCACAAATTGTTCCTTCTGACATACCAGGACCAGTTTTCTCTTCAGAACTCTATTGAAAAAATGTCAAATCAGTCCCCTTTCAGAATGTACCCTTTCCTCCACTGGACTACCCTTTATGCTACTGCATTCCTTGATGTGTTTTGCTCCAGGTAAAACTATTTCTTGATAGAAACCAGGAATCTAATTAACAAAAAGAAGTTATATAAATGACTAGTCTGATATTTGTGTTGTTAATCTCTACCATATTCTGTGCTGACAGAACTGCTAATATTATGGTTGAAACATACATGGAAGCAACTGAAATCTGGTACAATTATTTAGTCACAAATCCATATATCTCTCCAATAGAGACAAAAATCAAACTCATCTTTTCATTTTAGATTAATGGTTGGAAGAATTCTTCTATAATTGCAAACAAGAAATGCCATTTAAAATATATATACTTGTGATTTCAAGGGTTTAAAATTTTTTCATGCTAATCAATAGTTCCTTGGCAATTTGTAGAATTACTTCGGGTATTTACTAGTTAAATGAATTGGACAGCATCACTCAGTCATGGTGCTTCATAGTTGGGTCTTGAATTTAAGGCTTTGTTGTTCCAAAGCAGAGTCTCTATCAACTCTATCATGCTGCTTCTGGCCAAAATCTAAAATCTTTTATGTAGGGTGCTCATCCTCTATTCGTATAGAAAATCAAATTAAGAATTCTGGTTGCCAACCAAATTTAATTTTTCTTTTTAGCTAGCAACATGTTTTAAAGTAGTTTAGATGATATGAGATTTCCATAAAGCCAATACCTTGTCAGAATTGAATATGGCAAACTAGATATACCTCATATTGACTCTATGTGTGTATACCTATATGTGTATGGAGAGAGAGAAGGAAGTCAAGAAAAATGCTGAGGTTATGTATCTGAGAGATGGGAAGGATGATGGTACCCTCAATAGTAATAAGGAATTTTGGAAGAAGGGAAGGTTTGGAGAGGAAAATAATGCATTCTACTTTAGACTGTTCATTGGTATGATAACTAAACACATGGAAGCTGATGAGATCATGAAGGAATATGGTATACAATAGAAAGAGAAGGTCCAGGACATAGCCTTGGATCACACATAGTTAGTGGGCATGACAAGGATGAATATATTTGTTCTAGATTATAGAGAACTTTGAATGCTAGGCAAAGGAGTTTGAACTTCATTCTATAGATCATTTGAAGTCATGGAAATTTCTTTGAAGTCATTGAAAATTCTTAATGAGAAAAGTAACAATTAAAATGATGTTTTAGACTGATGGAAATAATGGCAATATGGAAAATCAAAGAAGTGGAGACCATTGCTTGAATCATTAGACTCTTATAGTCATCCTAGTGAGAGACAAAGAGTATCTGGAGTTTAGATATAGAGAAATAGATAGTGTGTGAGAGATTTTTAAAAAGAATTGACAGGACTTGGTAGCTGTTTGACTCACTGATATTCAATTATCACCTAGATTTCATGCCTGGATTTTTGGGGAAATGATGATGTCACTTAGAGAAACTGGAATATGTAAGAAGCTAATTTTAGGGAAAAAATTGCAAATTTGGTTTTACATGTGATGAATTTAGTCAGAGATAGCTTTGCAGAAAAAAATAGAATTTGCATCTGGCTTTGAACTACCTTTATAGTAATAAGGAGGGAAGGATTTCCAGGAAGTAAGAGAAAAAGTACAACATTCAATTCAATTTGATTCACCAAACTCTGAGGAAATGTACAAAAACAAAACAGCCCTTGCCCTCAAGAAGCTTGTGTTCTACTGGAAGGATATAGTTATATACTTCTGTAATCCTAAGAATAATACACAGAAAATTGTAGAGGAAGAGATGATTAGCAATTGTTAGGCAGGATGACATAAAGTGAAGAGCACTAGATGTGAAGTCGAGAGAGACCAGGGTTATGTCCTCTCTCGCTATCTCTGTGACCATGGAATGTCACTTAAGAGTCCTTAGTTAGGAAATGGAGATAATAGCATCTAACTGACAGGACTGTGCTGAGGACCAAACTAGATCAAGTGAGAGGGTATATAGGTATAACTTTACAAACCGTGAGGTGTATAAATGGTATTGATTGATTGATCATTTAACTGCATGTGGAGGGGAGGTGGCCATCAAGGAAGTACTTCTCAGAGAAGATGGTGCCTTAGTTTGCTTAAGTATGGTAGGCTTCGGATTCGCTCCCACAAAATGACACACATACACACACACAATGTATATACTATATCTACTATTTATTGAGGGAGGGAGAGGGAGAGAATTACTTATGCAGGTGAAAAGTAATAAACAATCAGGCACCTTAACAATTTACTACAGAAGCAGAAAAGAAAAAGGATACTTCTTACATACACAGCATATGCAATAGATCAGTACCAATAAATCCATCAATACTAATGTTGCTACAAAAAGGATAGAGAAAGA
The DNA here is from genome assembly GCA_028646515.1 of Pseudochirops corinnae. Taxonomy (NCBI): domain Eukaryota; kingdom Metazoa; phylum Chordata; class Mammalia; order Diprotodontia; family Pseudocheiridae; genus Pseudochirops; species Pseudochirops corinnae. The sequence continues at coordinate 52,794 of JAQQSV010001014.1, forward strand.
GGAGAGAGAGAGAGAACATCACCAATTTGGGGGAGCACCAACTCTTGTCCCAGTGGCTGGGGAATCCCGGGCTTCAGCCATCAGGGTTCCGCTCGGGAGGGTCCCAGGTAGGACGTCTTCTCCATGAGTGAGATTTCAATTTGGGGTCTGAATCATACAGTTTAAGTAGTGCTGAGAACAAAGAAGGTATACTGCCAGGGGTTTTTTAGCAAGCATCATCTTGTGTGAGGCTGGGGAGGGAGGCCAAACCCTCCAAGGCCCCCCCCAAGAATAATGTTTCCTTGGAATGACTAGTTCCAGGAGTTGGGCAGTTAACCATATCTCTTCTCAAGGTCCTGGCCAGGGTCCCAGGAGAAGCGCAGCCCTCATGTTCCCGGGATTTTCTGTTCCAAAACAACTCAGGGTAATAGAAAGGTCTTATTGAGTTAGGACCTTGGTTTGTATAATCTTATTCCTTACAGAGGGGTTTACCTTCCCCTTCACTCAGCTAAGCCTTGAAGGAAAATAGAAATTCTCAGAGACAGAAATGGGAGGAAAGAGAATGTTTTTGTTATTGTTTTTGGCCTATTTTCAAAGAAGACCAATGAAATCACAGATGATGTCTTAACTTGCTTGAATTGGATTTGAGTGAAGCAGAGTTGCACAGTCATCAACCTTACTCTCTGTTCCTGAGTCATCAAAGTTCAGTGACATAACAAATGTCGGGATGACTGGTGATGGCCCAGAGTACAGTGAATGACCTTGGCATCTTCAATACCTGACCAAGCTCTATTTGAGGCATGAGTGATGACTTCTGTAAATATGTGGAGGCAAGAGATCAAGTATAGAATTCAGTAAACAGTTAATAAGTCAGTTTTGGTAGAACATATATTAATGAAGAATACTACAAAGTACAGTTGGAAAGATAGGTGGAAATAGATTGTGGCGGGTCTTATATTGGTATATAAGGAGTTTGTTTAGTTGATGAAGTGCCACAGGGTGTGTTAGAGCAGGGAAGTCACTTAGATATGTGGATATTTTTGCACTTGTATGAAAAATTAGAGGGGGGAAGGGACCAGAACCAGGTAGATAAATTAGGAGGCTATGACAAGGTGCAATATCTAGGCAAGATGTAATCAAAGTCTGAATAAGGATGGTGGTTAGTTAATTATAGTTAAGACATGAGCACAAGCTTAGAATCAAGAATGGCTAAAGCTCGTGTTCTTTGTGATAAGAGGTCCCTGTTACTGGACTGAAAAGTTCACCTACTCTTGGGAAGTAATAAGGGATAAGTTTAGATAAGCAAGAGAGGTACAGATAATGGAGTCATTTGAATTCCAAGATGAGAAATTTTGATTATTTCTTATCATACAGTAGGGCATCATTCTAAGTTCTTAAACAGAGATGTGATATGGTGAAAATATCATTTTAGGAAGCTTTGACTATCACATCTCATTTTATACAGAAATTTTTAAAAAGTGAGTAAATTTATAAAATTTATATTTTGTAAAATCTTTTAAAAATTGTTCTGAACTTAATATCAAAATTAGCATTTCTATGTACAAAGTAGAAAAATAGATCAGACTACACATGAAACTGGCCATAAGTTGGGAAATACCACAGCAAAGTATTGTTAATGAATGTAATTGAATATTATTGTACCATAAAAATGATGAAAAAAAACCTGGAAAAAGGAAAAATTCAGAGAAAATTGGAGAGATTGGTATGAATTCATATAGAGTGAGATAAGCAGAACTAAAAGAACAATTTATACAATAAGAAAAATATCACAAAGAAAAAACTCTGAAAATGTAAAAACTCTCTACAGTGCAATGACTGGCCATAATTCTAGAGGACTGATGATGAAACATACTATGCATCTCCTAAAAATGAGGTGAAAAACTTAAGATGCAGAATGAGACATTTTTTTTCAGCACAATTAATGAGGAAAAAGGTTTTTCTACTCACAATTATTATATGGATGAGTTTAAGTTTTATTGTATTATTATTAATTTTGTTAAATATTCCCAAATTACGTTTTAATCCAGTTCCTGTGGTACTTAGGAGTACAATAGCCTACCATGCATTTAATATTTCTGTTGTAGAGTATTGATTTTGGGAAGATATTTGAATTAGTAAAGCAAAATATAGCCTTAAAGACTTCTCACACAAGTTTCCTTCATGCATAAATATAAATCATAAAACACTTTGTGATACTTGTTAACAACAGCAATAACTTTCTTTAATCATTCACTGAATTTTGGCAATTAAAGATGTTAAACAAGTAGATTTTTATCAGACCATTTGCCCATTTTATAGAAGGTTATCCTGTATCAGTCCAAAGAAAATTTTCACCTTGAATATCCATATTATGTCATGAAGAAATGGAACATCACAAAGGAAATCTTTACTAATAATAAAAGAGATTGGTTTAACAATCTACATTTTTAAAAAATGAAATGGATTAAAAAACACAGACACGAAAATGGACAAATCACCCTTTGAAATTACCTATCAATTTTTACCTATTAGTAAATATGGATAATAAGCAAGGAATTGAGTAGGAAGTTGCCAGTGAGTTATACTGAATTTGTTAAATTGTGCAATATTTTCACCTATAACGAGATTTTTGCTATAAAAAACCCCTAAATCTGTTATATTAACATTATCACTATACTTTTATGCTATACCACCATGAATCCTGACATCTCACAGTAGAGTTAAATTTACACATATTATCCTAAAGGAGCCTGGAAAGAGAAATAATGGGCATATATGCAGTACATTACCCATGATGAATTGTATCTTACAGACAAAAAAGTCACACTGAAGATATGTGTCAAGGAAATAAATGTTTGACTAGAAAAATGTCATAGGCCAGTCATGTGGACAAATGAGAATGGTGCATTGATACCATACTATTATGACAGCATGTCATAGTACATACTATGCTAGACTAGAAGTTCACGTCTTGTTTCAGATACTTGTGAATTATGTGACTTTGGGAAAGTCATTTAAATTCTTTGAATATCTGCTTTATCATCTGAATCAGCAAGGAGTTCTTAAAGTGTGCTTGAACTTGAGATCTGAAATAAATTTTAAAAAATTATACAATAGTAATAAAATTATGAGATGATATTCCTAGTGATGGTACTAAAAAAATGTAAAAGGATTCAAAAGATAATTTGGATAAATTCATTACTAATAGTTTCCTACTAGTAATATCTAGTTTTGAAAAAAAAAAACCAAACTACCCGTCCTCTGTTTTTTAGGCATAGATCGACCAGAAACTATTTAATTAATTCAGTTAAACTAACCTTAAGCAAATCTGCTTAGAGAGAAAGAGATGATGGACAGTTTTCCCATGCCTTTGAAAACTTTTCCAGTAGAATCCATTTTGGAGTAAAATTCTGTAACATTTCCAATACAAAGACAGAATTCCACAGTGAAGATTAAGCCAAGGTTAAAAGCCTAGGTCTTAGAACAATAGTAGCTTTAAATGTTTGTGCACTCTGGAAAATTATTTTCCCAAAACTTCTATCAGTCCCTGCCTTCCACAGACTCTTCTTTTAACCAGTTCAAAGATGAACTCCAGAGATACTTCCGTTCACTGAATTAAAGTCTTCTTCCTTTTCTTAGTCTGATCATTGCCTTAATCATTTGGAGACAGACTATCTCCTGGGCTGACCGAGACGTAGGGGCCTGGGGTGGAGGTAGAGGCATTTGAAACTGATTAGGTATTACAAGAAAATGATATAAAAAAGACTTCAATGCTGAAAGTTGTTTCAAAATTTGCAGTTAAAGAAGTATTAGGTTTCTTATTCAAGTGGGACCAAGGACTTCAAACTAAAGTACTGTCCTAGTATTGTTGTGTAATAGGTAGACTGAAATGGACAAGGGATTTGTGTGTGTTCATATATGTGTGTGTTTGTACATCAGAGTGTTTCCACACTGTTTTGTGTATGTGTATTCCTGGTCTTTTTAGGTTATCTTAATAGAACTCAGGTGCCCTGCTTTCACGTGATACCCTGCTGTGCTCCTGACAGAGAGAGCCTGTGGTACTCTTCTGCAGACAGGAAGCCGTTAATTAACACTCTGAAAGTCCTCACAGATGACGCAGATTCGCTTTGGGGGCTTTTATTACAATGGTTTACTGTTACTTTGGTTATTACGTAGTAGGTATTCAATAAACATTTGGTGAATTAATAATTTTTTAACATTCAAAGATCATTTAAAATTGGTTGATCAAAATGTGCTTAAAAAACCTAAACTTGTGGGGTAAGGTCTTCCATGTCCATAATTCTAGCTAATGGGGAAGGTGAAACTGGCAAATCTCTAGAGCTCCAAGTTCTGATCTGCTGTGAACAATCACTAAGTCTAGGATCAATAATAGTATCCCCTCCTTCTACCCCTTCCAAGCAGAGAGCTACTGTGTTACCTAAAGGAGAGGGGAACCATCTGAATTTGAAAATGGAGCAGGTCAAAACTCTTGGGCATGGTTCAGGGGGAGGAGCCAAGATGGCTGCGTAGAAGCAGGAAAACTCCGTGACTCCCCCCATAACCACCTCAAATACCTATAAAATATGACTCTAAACAAACTTTAGAGCTACAGAACCCACAAAGTGACAGAGAGAAACAAATCTGCCACTGAAGGCAGCCTGGCAGGCAGACAGGAAGGGTTCATCACAGCATGCTGGGAGCTGAGCCCAGCCCCACATGAGCTCCCAGTTTTAGCCCCTGGGTGGCCCTAATCAGCCAGCGCTGGAGGGACTTTGGGAGTGTGGATCACCAGCAGCTATGATGGTTTCCAGAATTATCAACCCATAAATGCCAAAGAAAAAGTGAGAGGTCAGTGTGGACTTTGGGAACTGGGGACCAAGAGTACAGTCTGGCCTCTGCCCCTGGAAAGGAGAAGTAGCTCAGGTGCAACAGCCATGGAGCCACCTCCACATGGCTGCTTTAGAGCTCCTGGCTTGCAGATCATAGGGAGACCAAGCGACCATTCTGAGGGGTAATTGCTCTTGCTTTAAACTTCTTGGATCTAGATCACCGTCTTGGGTGGAGGTCCTGGGGTGTGTGCCAGAGCAGGTGCCAGAGCCTGTGGAGGCTTCAAAGAGCACCCAACTAATAGGTCTAGCAGCTGCAGAAACCCCAGCGATTTGGGACAAAGCTCTCCTCTCTGGAAGCAGAGTTCCACTGTGACAAAAAGCTGAAAAGTCAAGTAACTGAGTGGCAACATGAGCAAGCAAAGGAAGCAAAGCAAGCACAGCAATCCAAGAGTTAAGTGAATTGCACAGAGTCACACAACTAGTAAGTGTCTGAGGCCAGATTTGAACTCAGGAAGATGAGTCTTTCTGATTCCAGGCCTGGCACTCTATCCATTGTGCCACCTAACTGGCCTTTTTACTATATACTAAGAAAAAAATTTTTAGAAAGAAAAATGAAACAGATCCTGGTCTCAATGTTCCTGTGTGATGTGTGCATAGGAGAAACTGGACAAAGTGAGGAGGTAGAGAGCACACCTAGACTGGTAAGAGAAGACTTCACAGAGGAGTCAGTACCCTAGTCACCTATGAAAGGTCCAGATGAGGAGGGTATTTGTGCAAATGCATGGTGGTTTCTTGACATAGCTAATAGTTCATTTGACTAAAATATAGATTGTTTCAAGAGGTATAATGTGGTAAAATCTGTAAGGTGGGTCAGAGTCAGTTTATATGTTATTTTATTAGCAATTCAGAGCCGCTGAAGTTTTTTTGTTTGTTTTCGTTTTTGTTTGTTGTTTCTTTTTTGAACTGGGGAATGACATGGTCAGGCCCATGCTTTAGGAAGAGTGTTTTGATAGCTTTGTTAAGGATTGAAAATGAATATAGAAAGGCCAGTTAAGAAACTATCCTAGATGATCAGTGATGATGGAACCATAGAGTAAACCATTTTGAGTAAAGATTTGGCAGTACCATCAACTATCACCTTTCCTCTGGATTATTGTAATAGTTCCCTAATTGGTCTTCCTGCCTCAAGTCTTTCCCGTCTCCAATCAATCTTTTACACAGCTACTGAAGTCAAATTCCTAAAACACAGGCCTGGGCATGTTTCATTCCTCCTCAATAAACTCTAATAGCTCCCTATTATGTCTAGGGTCAAATACAAACTTCTCTGGCATTTAAAGCCCTTCACAACTTATCTCCAACTTGCTTCGCCAGCCTTATTATATGTTACACTCTGTGGGCTGATTAAATTGGCCTTTTTGTTCTTCTTCACACAAGTTGCTTCCATCACCCACCTCTATGCCCTTGCAAAGTCTGTGCCCTTTGCTTAGAATGCAATTCCTTCTCACCTCTGCCTCTTTAAATCTCTAAATTTCCTTTAAAGCTCAGCTTAAAGACTACCATAGGATGTTACATGATTCTGCCAGATGCTAATGCCTCCCTTCTCCCATTATCTTTTGCTTATTTACATATATCTTCTGTGTCTGCACAACACATTCATACATAGGTCTGTGTGTATGTATGTATGCATATGCTTTGCATATCTACAAAATGTAAGCTTCTTTAGATCAGAGATTACTTGGTTTCTGTCTTTTTATCCCCAGTACCTAGCATAATACTGAGCATAAAGTAAGTGCATACTAAATGCTTCTTGACTGACTAATTGGTTGATTGGTTAAACAAAAAGGGAAAAAAATTAAAGGAGGGATGGCTTAAAGACACAAATTCTTTTTTTTTTTTGAATGACTTGTTTATTTACTTTTAGTTTACACGATTCAGTTCCACAATCACTTGAGTTTCAGATTTTCTCCCCTCCCTTCCCCCCGCCCCATGGTGGCGTGCAATCATGTATAAGATCTGCAAATACTTTCACATTGTACAATAGTTTGGTTATATAGAAGGGTTGTAACCAATGAGTGATCACCGGGAAAAAAAAGCAAAACCAGACATGAAAGAGAACGATAGCGTGTTTTGCTTCAAAGACACAAATTCTTAATGGGGTGTGTGTGTGTGTGTGTGTGTGTGTGTGTGTGTGTGATGGACCTCTTTGTCAGTCTGGCAAAGCCTCTAGACCCTTTCTCAGAATAATGTCTTTAAATGCATAAAATAAAATATGTAACATTACAAAGGAAGCCAATTATGTTGCAATAAAGTTATGAAAATATTTTTCAAAGTACATGGACCTCCAATTAAGAACCTCTGTTTTAGTGTGTTTTTAAACATTTAGCCATTCAAATGACTTTCTTTAAGTATTTGTTGTTAATTCCATATTCACACATTACTCTGCATATACTTTTGATGAATAACTTCTATAAAGAAGAATTTGTGTTGGTAAGCTAACATGTAAAGGCAATGAGTAATCTGGAGAAGGGATATAGGTAGTACAAAAACTTATCCATTGTATACAATGTTTGCCATTATTAGAATCTTTCCAGGTAGGATTGTGTCTTTTTCTACATTTTCCCTTGGCCTATTCTGGACCATACTTTTTTTCCTGTTAGAAAACCACTTTCTGATTAAGTTTCTTTTCTTTCAAAATTTCCATCCTGGCTGACCTTTTGGGCAATTACAGGGCTTATTAGCCTGGTGTTAGAAAGCACAGATAATACCACTCACTTATGTGGAGATTCTAAGAAGCAAAGGTGTTTGGAGTAAGTCCTATTTGCATAACTGTTCTAATTACTTCTCTTCCCTAGGGTACTAGTACGCAGTAACTCAGTAGACATATGCTCTGTTGTCTTAATTAACAGTTCTGTACATGAATATATCTCAAGAAAAATCTATTGTGTGAATGAAAAGTGTGAAAGAAGTATCATTCAAGTACTATGTCTAAATTAGCTTTCTGTTGAAATAATTCCATGTGTTAAAATATAGTAAGTTTGGTATACATGTGTATTTGTTAAAGGATGCACTTTATAATAGTCCCAATAGAATACACTGCCTGCATCAAATAGAAGACTGAAAAACATTTGAGACATGATTCACTCAGAAGCGTATATGTCTGTCTGTCAGAAACTGAGAAATGCTGTTTCTGCATCTTGCTAATAAGCCCTCCCTGAGGAAACTTCAAAACAACACGAGAATTTATGATATGGAATTCTAGATCAGATCAGTAATTCGAATAGTCCTGTGAAATCAGTCAGCCAGTACATAGCATAAACAAATAGCAACACAGTAGGGCAAATACAAGAAGGGGCCATGAACCATGCCAGAGCCTGCCCCAAGAGACTTTCATTGTCCAGTGGTTACTTAAAGTACTTGCTTTCAGCTTAGCTGATTGCCTTTGTACTTGCAAACTACTTCTAGCTCAGGTCCTGAAGGGCAGCAGATAGAATGAAGCCTGCTGGATGAATTATTTGGAAACCATGTCCTTTGGAAAAATGATTTCTGGGTCATTTGTGTGTATGCCAGATCCTTGGGACCCCAGGGATTATAGTTTTTGGGAGGCAGTTTAGGACAATGGAAAAAGCATTGACTATATATTCAAAGGGACCCAGTTCAAATCCTGCCTCTGAGGCTTACTATCAATGTAAATTTGGGCAAGCTCCCTGGACCTTGTTTGTTTATCTGTAAAATTACCACATTGGACTAGATCACTTCTGATGGCTCTTCCAACTCTTAAGTCTAATATCTACTAATATCTAATATCCTATGATATACCAAGGAATATTTGATTCTTTGAAGCAGTTAACCCCCTCAAGCTTTTTATTTCTACATTGTATGTGTTTTCCATGTACCTGTGTATGACTGTGATGTTTCCTTCTTTAGGAAAAAAGAGTTCTCTTCTGTTGTTGTTCAGTTGAGTTGGACTCCTCATGGTCCCATTTGGGGTTTTCTTGCCAAAGATACTGGAGTGATTTGATATTTCCTTCTCCAGCTAATTTTACAGATGAAGAAACTGAGGCAAAAGGGTTAAATGACTTGCCCAGGGTCACACAGCTAGTAAGTGTTGGAGGCTACCACTGGCCTTTTGGTCATGTGCATATCACTGAACATAAGATACTTAAAGGGGCAGCTAGTGGAGTAGTGAATAGAGCTCTGAACCTGAAGTCAGACTCATGATTGAGTTCAATTTCATCCTCAGTGCTGCTCTATTCATTGTACCACTTAGCTGCCCATAATATGCTGAGCATAATAATGCTGGCATATAGGTGCTTAATTAATGTTTATTCCTTCCCTCAGAGTCAGAATTTGAATTCAGATTCTCTGACTCTAGAACCAGTGACATTTTTTATTGTACCATATTTCCTTACCCTAACCTGACACTGATATGTAGGTGGATGGAGAGAGTATTAAGTTTATATTTGTACATAATACATATGCATATATACATATTCTTATCCATATCCATATCTATATCTTAGACAGGTGCAATAAATGGATCCTGAGCTGTGCACAGAATTATATGGGAAGAGAATACTGGACTGGCTTAAATTAAGGAAATTATACAGTGTTTTCAGTGATTCCAAGTTGTTTATTATTGCATAAGCTCATATCTTTTAACACTAATATTCCACATTGCCTTCTATTTTTTCATTTGTTTGGATCTGTTTAATAGTATCTTGATTTTTCATAGTCATTTGCTTCCATTTGCTCCACTCTAATTCTGAAGGAATTATTCTCTTCAGAAAGCTTTTGAGATTCTTTTTCCATCTGGCAAATTCGACTTTTTAAGGCATTCTTTCTCCTCATTGGCTTTTTGGGTCTCTTATGCCATTTGAGTTCATCTATTTTTTAAGGTGTTATTTTCTTCAATCAGGTTGTTGACTCTCTTTTCATGATTTTCTTAACACTGATATTCTCCTGGCAATATTCTATGGCTGAAATTCATAGAACACAATGATCATGGAAGAATTATATTGTCAGATGACCCAAATAGCTATGGAAAGATCCTTTTAATACCTCATTCCCATATAGTATATAAGGAAGTTGAAATGGTATGTCAGTAAATGAAATCAGGAAGAATAAAGAACCAGACTGAAGGAGAAATCCATGCTAGAGGCTATGTGACCTTAAAGAATTGTAGGGTGTGTGTCTAGGTGGCACAGTGAATGGAGCACTGCCCTGGGAGTCAGGATGACCTGAGTTCAAATTTGGCCTCAGACACTTTCTACTTAGTAGCCATGTGATCTTGGGCAAGTCATTTAACCCCATTTGCCCTGCCCTCCCCCCTCTAAGAAAAAAAAAAGGAATTGTAGAGTTACTTTACAAGATGTTATAAGTAGAAAAATATGCTAAAAGAATTTTTAGAAGATAATTGATTTTAACAGTCCTAATTCTACCGTTTAATACCTGTGTGACCATAAACAAGTCACCGAGATTCTCTGGGCCTCAGTTTCTTCATCTCCAAAATGAGTGACTTGGAACAGATTATCTCTAAAGTCTCTTCCAGCTCTGAATCTGTAAAACTGATGTCAGCATATGTTGATTTGTCTATGAGAAATGACAGATTTTATAAAGGATGTAAATGACTACAAAAAGAGGTGGCAAGAATTAGGCAAAAGAAATGGGAATCTCAAGTGGTACACTGGTATAACCATTATATTTAAAGAGTCAGAGGAAGGCTTGCAGTGTATGGGATGGGTCCTTTATGAATAATTTGGGGAAAAGTGTGGTCAAGAATGTTATGGTGTGGTTGGTCTGTTTTCTGTGCTGTTGGAGAGAGTACTCACATTAAGATGCTAGTATCTAAGTATCACTATCATGTTGGTCTTGGATTTTTGGTTTAGTTTTCAATGTCTTTTGATAACAGATCTCTTTTCAATTCATAAATGTCAGTCTGGAGTGGAATATTTCATAGGTAAAGTTTGGATTGGTTTTCTGTGTCTTGGAAATCATCTGCTCATTTTTCTACCCATTTCTAAAGACTCTACCAGAAATGTAGCCCTGTTAATTTGATATATAATACCTGGCAGAACTTTATATCATCTGCAGATTTAACTAGTTTAGGAAAGGAAGAAAAGGAGGAAGGAAGGAAGGAAAGAAGGAAGGGAAGGAGGGAAACTTACTTAAACTGGGCTATATTTTCCCATTAAACTCAGTTAAGGCTTCCTTCTACCTGGAGAAGTGACTGTTATTGCCATCCTTTGTCTCCTGTCTTTAAGTCACTTCTTTATTTAAGTGAGAGTATTTGTCTTCCTTTTCCTTCCTTCAGTTCCTATGTCTTTTTCTTTAAATTACCTTTGGAATCTTTTGAATATATATTTTTTTTTGTGGCAGCTTACCTCAGAAAATCTAAATAATTTGTATGCATTGCTTCCTTTTTATAAACATTCATATTTATTGTCTTTAAGAACTTTGACTGGTGATGACTTACTTGGAAATTTCCTCATAATAACTTACATTTATATAGTCCTTTATATTTGAGAGCAAAGTATGTTCCATATAGATCTCTATAATATCCCAGGAGATAGTACAAATATCATTCTTTACATTCTGTAAATAGACTGAGATCCAGAGTGGGCTCATGACTTTTCCAAAATCACATAGCTATCAAGTGACCAAAGTAGGATTTAAATCCAAGTATTATTTCTCCTCAGTCCAATGTTCTTCCTATGCACTGTTCCATGCCACCCCTTTATAGGTTCTTTTTTATCTGCCCTTTAAAGTTAACAAATTTACCAAAAAGAATCTGCATTTTCAAAATCTTTCAGAAATAGTGATTGAAACTACTTCAATTCTGTACTTAATTTGCTTCGACTCAGAAACACTGATTATCAAAATAAAAAAAATCCCCATAAGCAAACATGCATGCTTTTCTTTGTTATTTTTTTAAAATGAACTCTAAAGGTATAATTATACTTCAACAAAACAACATTTAAATCACATTTCCAGATTAATATGTTGACAATGATTTTCTAAAGAGAGGTACATTCCATTCATTGTGCTACCCATTACATAAATCAGGGATACATGTTTCAGTGAAAAATATATATATTCCATTAAGTATGAAGTCATTAGAAGCATGAAAGCTGATGAAAATTTACCATTTCTGTTGGATTCCTTTTATAAAAATGTATGCATTCTTTCCTTTTCAAATATGCTGTTCAGGCCTTAGAAGGACCTTCACACAGGTGAAAGACAAAGAATTCAAATCATAGGATGTCTGTTGCAAAGCCTTTAAATTCATAATGAATGCACATTTAATTTTCATATTTTGTTTTCTTCCAAGGTTTTGCACACAATGCAATTTTCATAGTTAAGTATTCTGCAAATCATGTGAAAGCATTGTATATGAGATAACATTATAATTTAAAATAGACATGCACAGATACTCAAACACCTTAGTTATGTAATTAGGAAATATAACTGAATAAGCTTTATTCTTGATTCATAATATTCTGCTAAACCCTTAGATTAAAACAAAACAATAATAAAAAAAGAGGCATATATTTTCTGTTCATTTAATAGTCAGGTTGTATACTTTGAAATTGGGAATTTTCTTGAACTCACTAACAATATTTTATGCTCATAAACCAGTTTGAAGCCTGAAACACAATTTCATTTATCTTTATATTCTAAGCTTTATAGTGTCTACAGAAAGTGTCCATCTGTTCATCCAAGATTGCTTCAAATAGTGAGTGGTCGGAGAGACTTAGATGATAAAGGTCAAAGGAGCCTCTTGACCCTGTGATACTCGCGAAAGCAATTGGCAAGAAGGGACTGATATACAGTTAGATACAGCTTGCCAAAGTGGTCCCCACTTTAATTGATAATGATAGCAGGGATATACAGTAAAGTCATTGCTGAAAGAAACAAAAAGTATCCAATATAGTAATTTATTACCAGTCAGTGGGTCTAACGCACTCGGTTGTTTTACCCCTGCCGTGGTCAGAGAAAGCAAAAAGGTACTCTAACACTTAACTGAAAATGGATGCCCTGCTGCTATCAGAGATGCATGGTGGTCAAATGATTGCCCATGCCATTAGCTTGGTAATGTTTTCTCTATTGTAAACTCAGCTCCCCATGTCCTTCCTGTGCATCAGCTGCAGATTGAAGGCTTTCTCATTTGTCTTCTATTTCTGCTGCCAATCATCAAGCTGCTGTCCACCAGGCACATTTGAAGGAGACAATTTTTTACTATTGACAACCATCTCCAGCAACCTAGGGTTCAATGGATCTAAAAATGAATGGCCTGGGCTTTCATTTACACTTTGGGGGTTGTTTTATGCATTGTTTGTATACGTGCTCGGGCAGATAATTCATGGGATCCAGGACCCAGATTTCACAGTTGTTTGAATGTTAGATGCTCTAGGTAACCTGTATACTCCACCAGGCTCCTGTTTTTTGATGAAATTAAGTAGTTTGTTATACATGCTGAAAAGTATTTGTGTGATAAGGGCAGAACCTCTTTGTAGATATGTTTTCATTTAAGTCAACCAATAAAAAAAATCTTAAAAAATAGTTACAGCATTCTGTCAAAGAGGATAAAATTCTCACCAACAAATGTAAATGACCTTTTTTTCCTTCCTTGAATGTGGAATTTTTTTTAAAGCTTTAAATGTCATATATAAAATATTTCATGGGCACTGAGATGATAGATTCCAAAATTTAACAATTGATTACCAAGATGGAGGAAAAGAAAATATTTATTTTCTTGTTTATGTGTGAGATTATAGAATATTCTGGTCCTCTACTTATTTTTTTATGATCTATGTTTAAAATAGCCCAGAAACCATAAAAGTAATAAAAAAAAAAATCTTTAAGTCCCTAGGCACTTTCTAGCCTTCTCTAGATTCTTCAATTTGTTGTGTGTCTGTTTTTTTAAAGCACCACTTGGTGGAATAGGTATTTCTCAAATTATGAAGCCCATAAATTCCTGAAAGGTTATGTGTATAAAAAGAACATTAACTCATGCTGTAAAGCTGGAAATGAGTTTACTAAAAGGAAATGTCTTTCAATGAACTGATGTGAATCCTTTGTTTAAAAGAAGAGTTTTAAGGTAGGGACTGGCTGATGATTTCCTGGCCATGCTAGACTTCAGGAGACCTAGAGCACCCACAGTTCAGCAAGGAAAACCAGTGTTTGCATTCTGCCTGATATACTTAATAGCTGTGTGACCCTGGGTAAGCCACTTAACCTCAGTTTCCTCATGTGAAAAACAAAATGAGGGTTATTAATGACACTTTCTTCATAGGTTTGTTGTGAGGACCCAGTGAGATAGTATATGTAAAGTACTTTGTGAACTTTAAAAGTATCACACAAATTTTAGTTATAAGTATTGGTCCTGAATATCATAATGCTGGGGGCTATCAAAACCTATCAAAATTTGTATCTTAGCACTGGATTGTCTCTTTAAGACAACAAACAATCCCCATCTATTTGCTCAACCATTTTGAAGAACATCTCCCTAGCTGCTATTTTTCCTTAGCTCTCCGTTGGCTTGGTTGAGATGAGGTTATTGCTAGCTCACGTAACAACATCCTACAAATAAAGACTTGGTTTTTAAGCTCTTTGGGCACATATTACCTGTGAGTCTGGTGATGAAATTAAGACCAGAGCTGAAAAAGATCTTTGGAATCATCTTGTCTAACCCTATCATTTTAGTAGGTGAAGAAACTGAGGCAGCAAGAGTGATGAAGTGACCTGCTCAACATCAAATAGTTAGTTATGGACTGACATGGAACTTTGACTCATTTTTTTTTTTTACTCCAAGTCTAGTGTTCTTTTTCTTCTATCACACTAAAGAGGTGGGGATAATGTATGAGAATGTGATTTCTCCTTTGCTTAATTTATTATATTTCAATAGATCAGGTCTTAGGAATTTTCTTGTACTATTGCATAGTCATTGAAGCGTCTTCTTGATTCAGACTTTAATTTTTCAAGTTTGCATATTATACTATTGAAGTAACAGGACAGATGTTGAAAATAATTTAGAAAGTGAGGTCTTTAAAAATTTATTTCAGCTTTTTGCTTGGGCTAGCAAGTTCTAAAGATGTGCTTGACTAGGACTAGACCTGCCAGAAAGGAGCTATAAAATCTCCATGTGAGAAGACTTTATCAATTTTAATCTTCAAAAGGGGTCATTCCCCAACTCAGTTCATGCAACCTCAGCAAGCCCTGGGAGTTCCTGACCTCTGCATTTATCTCTCTTTTAACACGGTAGCATAGAACATAGGCTTCATCTTCTCAGCGTCTGATAAGACAGTACATTTCACCCACATCCCAAAGAGTCTAGTTTCTTGTTGTTGGAGTGTTACTTGATTATATCAATAATAATAATTGGGAATTATATAGTGCTTTAACATTCACAAAGTGCTTTGCCTACATTATTTCATTTTAGTAACTGAGTACCTATGTGAAAGCCCACAATTTAGGAAAACTAACCAACACTTAAAAAAGACTGAATGGTACATATAATTGTTACACATTCATAGTCATCCACCCCCCACCTCTTCAAGGAAGGGGAGGGGGTGCTTACTCATATCTCTTATTTGGGGCTATTTGGCCATTAAAATTGCCTTAATTTTCTTTCCACTTATATTTTCATAGTCTTTCTATATATTGTTTCTCTGGTTCTGCTTACTTCATTTTGTACCATTTTATGTGTTTTCCCAAGCTTCTTATATTAATCACTCTCATTTTTTTTTAAGTACAATAACATTCCATTATACTCATATATGTACCTCAACTTGTTTAACCATTTTCAATCAATGGATACCTACTTTGTTTCTAATTCTTCAAGGAGTTTACAATTTAACAGGGAGAAACAACATATATGGGTGAGTGGTGACCAAGAATGGAGTTTTGGTTTGTTGAAGGCTAAAACAAATGACTAGGGAAGTCCATTGTCATGTCTCTTCCAGAAGCAAGGTACAATCTATGGGTTTGATTATTATTTCCCATATATGACAATAGTTACATCTTTTTGAGCTAAGTAATTTTAAACCATCGTACTCAAAAACCTCAGAGGGCTGCTAGGTGTCACCGTAGATAGAGTTCTAGGCCAGAAGTCAGGAAGACCTGAGTTCAAATTGAGTTTCAGATACTTTCTAGTTACGACCCTGGTCAAGTCATTTAACTCTGCCTCAATTTCCTCATCTGTAAAATGAGCTGGAAAAGGAAATGACAAGCCATTCAAAGTATCTTTGTCAAGAAAACCAAAGAGACAGACACTGTGAAATGGCTAAACAAAAACCTTAGAGCTTATTTTTTTTAACTTCCTAATTTTATAGATTAAAAAACTGAGGCTAACAGACATTAAATGATGTAAAGTCATGCCAATAATGAATAAGTAACATAACTGACATCAGAACCAAAGTCCTGTGACTCCAAATCTAGTACCATGATCACTGGCCCAGTCTTTTCTTTACAGTATTTTCTTTTCCCCTTTTGAGGACGAGCAGCCTTTGCAGAGCACAGAGTTCTCAGCAGGACACATCTGGTTAAGAAAACTAGAGCCTCCATATAGAAGGTGAAAAAGAGGTGAACCAGTATGGGAATCCCTGCCAGCTAATGGAAATTTATATTTTAAATGAGGTAGAGTTCCCAGAATAAGTTGAATCCCAGTGGTAAACAGCCTTTAGAGACAAGAAGGTAGCTAGGTAAAATAGCATTTAAGTTGTGCTTTCCATGAAATTTTTATGTGGTTATGTGTATTAAATCAGTCAAAGGAGATGGCATGTCCTGATGTATTTGGGGGAGGAGGGGAAGTATAAAAGCATTTCCTTTTCCTGGATATCATGCTGATAATATGTACAGTAACTTGAATTTTCAGGTAGACTTTAAGCTTCAATTTAAGGCTTTCCAAAATACAATGTAGCATTATTGGTTTTTGTGTGCTACTAATGGACCATGGCTTAATTTTAGGAAGTGATTTCTTGACAGTAGGAGGAGGACCCTGACATTTATGGATCATAAAGTAATGCCTTTCACTCTCTTTTTCATTATTGTATACCTAGCACCTTTTGCAGTACCTTAAATGTAGTGTTATTATATATATTTTATGGTCTTTGTTCTTTGGATGTTAATCTGTTATTTTCCGAATGTTTTTCAAGCTCATCTAGCTACTTTTTAATGTTATAGATTGACAAATGTTAGTGAAAATATGAAATTCTGAATTTTTTATATAATAGCTTAAATTATGCTAATAGCAAAATGCATCTGACAGGTCATGATTTTTTAGTTAAACCTGCTGCTCATAGATAGTTTTGCTTCTGGAAAGATTTTGACTGATAGGCTTGTTTGTGTTTTCACATCAATAAATAATCATTGATAGATCTTTTGTCCACTGGTAAAATCAAGAATAAATCAGATGAACAGCAGGCATTTATTCAGCGTTTATTATGTTGGGTGTTGGGAATATAAAGACAAGAATGAGACAGTCCTTGCCCTCAGGAAGTTTGTCTTCTCTCAGAAAGACTTGAATTAAAGTTGATGTCTTTTATATATGATGAGCAAATGGACAAATTGCCTCTTAGTGCCCCTGGACACCTCTCTGAGACAGGTGATTTGCAGATTCATTAAGGAAAAACTTCCTATGTTGGGAGCTCCCTAGGTAGGCTAAAGTACATGTTCACTTACTCTGCCTTCACACCCCACCATCAACCCCCCCAAAAAATACTAGAAAAAGCTAGAATGAGATCTATGCTCTAGGTCATATCAAACTTTTGCCTTAAGAAAGTCAGACATTCTGTTTTTAATGAAGTCAATAAAATCAAAGCTCTAAGGATTGGGGATATTGGAGGAGGGGGTGGTCAGGATGGTTCTATTTGGTATTTGTGTGCATAAAGCAATAAAGTAAATTTGTTTGTTTGTTTACCAAAGATGCTGATGTCCAGTTGTCATTAGCTTGTAGAATGTCAGGGAAAACTCCATTCTAATTCAGACTGATTACAACAAAGGACTATTTTTTGCCTTAGTGAAAATATGATTTAAGGAATATTTTTTATGATCCACAGTTTTATTACTTTCAAAGGCATGCAAAATCTGGAACTAGTCTTAGGAGACTTGCCATGAAATTATGAAAACGATTTCTATTAACATATCAATTAGATATAAATGATGACTTCCAAAGTTCTGCATGCCTATTGTTTGCAATAATTTGCAGGATCCATGATAAAAAGATTTTCTTTAATAATGGTAAAAATCAATTTTCAGTCTTGTCCAAATTATTACAGTTTCTGAATTAGTGGCATCCCAGTTAATGAGGTTTTAAGTTTGTGACCCAAAGCCAGGGGTAGTAAATTAAGTTCTGTCTGGGGTTCTGGAATCTTTATATCCAAAAGGAAGCTGTGAGTAGAGAAGCTACTTATGAAAGAAACCTTTTCAGGAGGCCTTGAAATCTTGGCTAGCTCCTGTAATTAGGTGCTTTCATGAGCTAATGTCCTGAAACATTTATTTTTCCTTTATGGTGACAGTTGCTTAAATGACTTTCACTGGAAACCCCGATGTTAAAGATGAAATTCCCTGCATGCACAGGAATGTGGCCAAAGGACTGACCTCCTAGTTACTGTAAACAAAGGCAACTTCTTAAAGGCACATGTGCCTAGCATAAGACCCTCATATAACTGGCTTTTAATGAATGTCTACTGAATGAATGAATGTATTGGGTTCATTCCTAGAATATTAATAAAATCAGAATAAAAAATTTTTAAATTGTTATGCTACATTGTCTGGTGGATGGTGGTGTGGAAATAAGAAGTTAAAGAAATGAATCATGTTTCCACTTAGGGTGTCTATCACTTAAATCTGGAAGACATAATGATGTTGTGTAAAAGAACTGAAGGTAGGGAAAGAGGACTTGGTTTGGAAACACAGGTCTGCTTTCTTACCAGTCACAAATCAACAAATATTTATTAATTGCCCAATTTACTAAGTGCCCTGTGCTAAGTGCAGAGAATGGTTGTTGTTTTTGTTCAGTCATTTTTCAGCCATGTCCAACTCTTCATTACCCGCTTTGTGGTTTTCTTGCCAAAGACAATAGAGTACTTTTGCATTTCCTTCTCCAACTCATTTTATAGATGAGGAACTGAGGCAGAATTAAGTGACTTGCCCAGGGTCACACAGCTATCAAGTTTCTTAGGCCAAATTCCAATACTCTATCCACTGTGCTACCTAGCTGCCTCTACTGTACCACCTAACTGTTTGGGACAGAGAATACAGTGGCAAAAATGAAAAAAAAAAAGTCCCTTCACTCAAGAAGCTTTTACTGTACATCCAATGGGGAAGATAACATCTAAGACATATAATCATATAGAAAATAAATACAAGATGATTTTGGAGGAGTGTCTCTGGTAGCTAGGAGGATCAGGATTGTTTTTTTCTCCAGGCTATCAATCAAGTCAGATAGAATAGCAATGGCTTTAGAGCCCATGTTAGTCCACAAATCAGAATTGTGCTGTTGACATTTTGAATTTTACATGATATTTTTGTGGTTTTTGAATCTAGGGTGACTCATTCTTCTCCATGCTAAGCTCTGAACTTTTTCTCTCCTGCCCCAGAAATCTCTTAGTCCTGAAAATTCACTTCAACCCAGGAATTCACTCATTGCAAGTATCAACTACCCCTGTGGCCTCTGCTTCTGATTGAATGGCTCCTCTCAGAACCTTCATTTAAGGAGGGCACATAGGCCAGCCATGTGTCATTCCTCTCCAGACTGCACTCTGGACTTTTTGTACCTTCCTCAGAATCAAGTGCTTCATTCCTCCCACAATTTCTAGCTTTCATTTATGTGTAGTCTTCCCACATTAGAATATAAGCCCCCTGAGGGCAAGGATTATCTTTCTGTCTGCTTTTATGTATATTATCAGTACTTATCATGTGTGTGGTACATAGCAAATGCTTGATAAATGCTTGTGACTTGACTGACTAGGAAACAAATCCCATAGTAGATGACTTGTGAGCTGAACTTGGACAGAAACTAGGGATTCTTCAGGGTTGAGTTGATATGAGTGGCACATTCCAGGCACAGATTGACACTGTGCAAAGGCATGGAGATAGGTGAAGTAATGTTGCATGTGAGGAACAGCAAGAGAACCATTTCTTTGGACCATGAGTGGGTGACAGGGCGTAATGTCTAAAAAGGCTGTTTAGATGTGGTAGAACCTGGTTGGGGCAGTCTTTGAATGTCAAACAAAGATATAATCTGACTGTAGATGTAATTGGAAGCTTCTAGAGTTCACTGAATAGGAAAATGGCATGGTCAGACCTATGCTTCAGGAATATCAATTTAGCAGTTATTTGGGAGACAGATTGGAGAGGGGAGAAAATGAAGAAAGAGAACCCCATTAGGAAGCTATTGAAACACTCCAGGTTATAAGTAATGTCCTGAATTATGGTTTTCGCCATCTGAATGTAGAAAATGGGATACATTCAAGAGATGTGGAAGTAGAAAAGACAAAATTTGTCCATTGATTGGACACGTGGGGTGAGGAGGTTAGAATGACTCTGTTATTGAGAACCTAAGTGACAGAAAGGGTGATGGTAACTTCAACAGAAGTAAGGAAGTTCATTCAGGAGAGGGGTAGATTTGGACATGTGTTTGAAGTATCTGTTTCAAAATGTTCAATAGGCAGTTCTGTAGGACTAAAGCTCAAGAGAGTGGAGGAGTGGAGATATATTTCTCCTAGGGTACCTCTGCTGATAATTTTACCTACTTTTCTACCTGTGTGCTCTTGAAAAGTCACTTTCTTTTTCTTAGCCTTATTCTTTCATCTGTAAAAGGAGAAGGATTTGTACTAGATGATTTCTCAGGTTCCTTCCAGCTCTAAAAGTCTGTGACCCTGTGGACTTTTTCTCCATCATCTTTTTCACTTATAAAATGAGGGATTTGAATTAAATAATCCCTAAGGAGCTTTTTATCTTCCATTAAGTACCATTTTTTGATGTGTAATGAGTCTTTTGTGTACTTACTTTCCTACAAATTAAGCACAATTTATTATAATCTTTTAAAGGACAAGTATAGGAATTGTGATTTCACTGATATAGAGAACTCCCTGGATAAGGAACTTACCTCTCTCAATTCATGTGGATGCCTTCTCTGCAACTTCAAAGTCTTAGAGATTTGCTCAGAGCACTGGGAGGGCAAGTAACTTGTCCACAGTCACACGGCATGCATGTTTCAGAGGCAAACCCTAGGACTTGAATCCAGATGTTCTTGGTTTTGAGAGCCATCTCTATGCTCCTTATACCATTACACTTCTCAGGAGCAAGACATTAGTTTTAATTATCTTTGTTTCTTCTCTCTTGGATCCTAGATTCACTTTGGTATCTTATAGTTAATGAATAGGCATTAATAATTAATAAGTAATTAATAATAATGACATAATGACATGATAATCTCTCTCCAAATGCAATAGAACAGACATGAGGATATAGCTAATGTAAGTGAATGAGTCAGAATTGTGTCACTGACATTTTAAATGTTTTGGTGGCTTTTAGGAATTTATCCTGCTTCCTAGTGATTTGAGGTATAGAATCCATATGGTCAACTGAGAAGAAACTTTGGTTTTTCTAAAGGACTAGCAGTTTAATTTCATTTTTTATTTCATATTTCCCCTGCACACTTCTCAGGGCAGTGTTTATAAGTCTTCCCTAAGTTTTCAATTATACTTTCTCCATGTTTCTAGGTAGGGAAAATCCGTCACCATACTTCCCTGTGTCATTTTTCTCTTCTGGGATAACTATCTATTATATGATCCAAAGGAAATGAAAACCCTACTCAATTGGAAATATGACTTTGGTGCCTCTTAACTTGGCTAAGGTACATTTAGCCAGTATTTGAATGTTTGGCAGTGATGGAACCAGCTGTGTCCATAGTGCCACTACAGGACTGAACTATGCCACCTCCCATATGAAAACTGGCTTAGGTCTGATGATATAGAAGAGGGGTGGCCATACTTTCAAGGAGACATTGTGTAATTTAGCTCTGTTGTAGTTTAGATAGGAGGCAGTTGATGAAACTAAAGTGAATCTTGCAGATGCTTGCATCTCCCTTTGGTGCCAATTTTTCCTCCATTAGGCCTGGTAGCAAACTGAATTTGTTTGACAAATAAAAAATTCAAGTCCCTATTATGCAGATAACACTGTGAGAATTACCATATGAAACAATGTAGTGAGGTATCTTTGTTCTATTCCTTATCCTCAAGGAACTGGATCATTCTTGGAAGATAAGACATCTTTACTGAGTGTTAGTAGAAACAGCACTGAATTTATGCTCAGTGGTTCTTCTCTATGCTCCCATTTCTTCTGTTTACTAGCTAGTGTGTGAGACCTTGAGTGAATCACTAGCTAGTTCACCTGTAAAATGAGGAGACTAGACAAGATGGTGTGTAAGGTCCCTTCTAGCTCCAAATCTTAAGAAAAGTTAAATTATAAAGCAGTATGTGATTAAATGTTAGGAGTTTCAAAGGAGAGCGACACCCATCTGGGCTAGAATATTTAAGAAAAACTAAAAGCTTCATGGAGAGAGATACAACTTGGTTTTATTTTTGAAGGATCACTAGAGAGTAGGAGGTTTACTCTTCTTCAGGAAGAAATTGAAAGAAAAAGGCGCACATGTGGTAATGAGAAAAGTATGTTAGAAACAGTGAATAAGGTACTCTCAATAGAGGACAGTTTTGGATTGGAGAACAGGAGGAGTTAAGGACAGAAAGGTAAAGCAGGTTAGGGGCAAATTCTGAACTTTAAATCCCAAATTAAGGAGCTATAGCTCTTGGAGAGCCATTGAAACTTTTTGATCAGAACAATGTCTTGGAAAAAAGCAGTTTGGATAGAAAAGTAAATAAGCAGCAGAGTGGAAGATGGATTGAATGGAGGTAGGTAGAACCATTAGCAGAGGATTGTAGTAGTCTGATCATGACTCAATAAAAGCCTGAACTAGGGTATTTTCAGTAAGAAGGGAGGAAAAGGGATATAAAGCAACATTAGGAAGAAAGAATATATTAGCCTTTTTGGTGGCGGGAACACATGAGAAATAAAAGGCAGTTTGGATTGGTCTATTTCAGTAAAGCGGGTTTGGTTAGCTATTACATGTATTGTATAGCCTTATTCTTTTCTTGATCACTTTTGTAAAAACCTACTGCTGGTTTTCTTTCCATGTACTGTGAACTTGGCATGGTGGGGTAGGAAAATTTTGAGCAGAGGTAGAGTTATTGCAAAAGCCATGCAGAGTATAAGATAATAATATTTGTTTAGTTTCTTACAATTTTTACAACTAATCCACATGCATAGTATTTTTCACTTGTATTCTCCATAGCATTATCTGATAGATTTCTCTATGAATGGGTTATTTTTAAATTTAAAAATGTTTTTGCATTAGCAGGAATTTATCTTCTTTCTCATCCACCTTTCTCCACTGTCACCTGGATATCTTTTTTTAAAAAAACCACAGCAATCTTTATAACAAATAATCATAGTCAAAGTAATATAGATTCTCACATTAAGCATATCTAAAAATGTCTCATTCAGCATATTGAAGTTCATCACCTCCCTTTCAGGTGTTGGGCAACATTCTCATAAGTCCTCTGCAATCATGACTGATCAGGAGTTTTTCAGTTTCCCAAACTTTTTTGTTTTTCCAGTGTTTTTGTTATTGTATAAGTTGTTCTCTTGCTTCTGCTTATTTTATTCCACATGTGAATTAGGTATTGAGGTTGATGTTGAGGTGAAAAGTAGTAGATAGTGATATGTCAGGAAGAAAAGTTCACAGTCCCCAGTAGTAGAAATTAAGAAAAAAATACCATAAGATAATTCCCATTTGATATTCAATCAAGGATTTCCAGAGGTCCAGACCCATATTCCAAATCCACAACTTAAACTTCCTCCAGGGAAAAAAAAATATTTCTTTCTCTTGAGCATGCTCAATGTTTAGTGGAAGTACAAGGAGATTAATCCCACACTAATGAAGTTAATGTCATGAGTTTGATCCCTGTGTGACTCAATAATCTTCTTCTGTTTCAAGTCTCTGTGCACTATTTCTCAAAATGATGCTTCTGCTCACAACAATGAGAAAAGCGTGATCAACAGTCTTATGCTAAGAGTGATGAATTCCATATTGTAACTGGAAAAACAACCCAAAAGGCATATCCTGGTAACAGTGGGTTACATCTGTTGTCATTGCACTGGGGAGATTGTCTTTAGGAATGACCAAGCAAGGAAAAGGACAGAACATTTATACTATGACATTAACGAAGGGTAAAGGACCTGTATTTAAACCTTAAATTTCAGTTGCTAAGAGATGGTTTTGGCTGCTGGTGAATGACTGAACACTTAAACTCTAGGGACACAATCAGGCAAATAGGGAGAATAAGACAAAGGAAGAATAAATAAAAACAATTGGGGGGTTTAGAGAAGAAAAGAAAAAGAAAAACAATAGATATAAAATGATATGAATGATTTTGACTTTGTTACTTTATAGGTGTTTTATTTGTATATATATGTACAAAGATACACATACTTTTCTTTTACACATTAATAGGAGTTTAATGACAACTATAGAATGTGAATCTAAAGACTTATTTTTCATTTTGTGAAATATTGGTAGAGCTATGGGAAGTTTATTTTCCCAGGTTGTTTCTCCATGACTCTGGGCTACTTCTTAATTTATTTAATTTATTTTCTGGAATTTCCCACCTTTTATATCCATTGACCTTAGAAAGCTGAGTCTATGTGGCATGTGCCTTTTTTGGTACTGGATCCAAGGGATTCCTAGGCTCTGACATAATGGAGAATACTTGTGAAAGGTTTGCTTATATAGGCTGTCATGAAGAATGGAGGGAGATATGGAGAAGTTAACATTCCCAAGATAGTGTCAAGCAGTCATAATCACTTTGTGTAGTCTGTTACCTTTCACTCCCCACCCCCATCAATCCAGCTATCCCCAAGATGCCCCAGAAATTCATTCTATATTGTTTGGGATTTTGCTACAGCTGATAGAGCCACCTTTTGGGGGAGAAGGTTTGTGTCTTAATTAGGGACTGAAGGCAAAGGAGAATGTGGTTGAGGATCTCTGGTAGTGTATCACTTGGGTAGTGTATCACTTAGCTCAAACTCAGTCTAATCCAGGTGGGACTTGCTCTCCCAAAGGGTTAAATACCAGGCATGTTCTCAAGGCTAGGGTGACACATATAGTCCTAGAGGAAATATGGGAGGCTCCTAAGCTGGACCTAATTCCATAATAGTGACCTTATTCAGGAATTTTAGGTAATAAGACATATTTGAATAGGCAGACATTTGGTGAGATTAAGATTCAGTCATATCTGAATCTTTGAAATCCCATTTGGATTTTTGGTTGTTATTGTTTTGGAAAAGATAGTAGAATGGTTTGCCCTTTCCTTCTCCAGCTCGTTTTACAGACGAGGAAACTGAGGTAAACAGGATTAAGTGACTGACCCAAGGTTACTCAACTAGTAAGTGTCTGAGACCAGATCTGAATTTGTCTTCCTGACTCTATGCCCAGTACTCCATCCACTGTGATACCTTGCTGCCCAAATCACTCAGTTTACGCATGCATAAAACTTAATAGAATTATTATTGGTTCTGATAGTTAAATTACACATTTGCAATAATAGATTTAATTGGGAAATCTCTTGTACTATTTCTAGATATTTTTTTTTAAATCCCATTTCAGAAAATGCCCCCATTAAAGTTGGATATACATTTTAAAGATTTATTCAGATGTTTGGTTTTAAGGGCTTTTCAAGTTTTACTATGAAATGATTTATATGTCAATTAATTTCTTTTTGGAATAGTGTACCAAGATACAATTAAAATTGTAGTCAGGAATTTTCTACTTAATTTCTAGAATTCTATACAGCATTGTAGCCACATTAACTGGCACTTTGGTATATAATGCTTTTACTGTTATTAAAAAAGACTATTATTAAAAAATGAATGAGATTCTACTCTTGGAGACTTTAATAAAAGTGAATGTCATACAGTATAGGTAATAGTAAAATTTAACTTAAAGCTAAGCCGTATCAGTGGACAAATTGAAGTTATAAAAGATATACAGGTAGCCTCCCTTCAACTTAAGTATATGAGATTGTTCTCAAAGTTCATCTCTAAGTAGGCTGTTTGGAACTCACAACCTATTTTCTCACTGAAGTAATGTTATAAGTGGTGATTATGTTTCAAGTCAGTCCACAAAAACCTGCTTAACCCATAATGTACCTGAAGTACAATTTTAATACTGTTTCACTACGCCTATCCATCACTTAAAATGTTTTCTTTATGGGAAAATCCATTATGAATTCCTGCTGAGGAAGTTCAGAGCACATCTTAACCTAGAAGGGAAAGTTAGGGTCCCCTAGGTCTTTATATCCCAGGTATCAGCAATAGTTCTTTTTGGATGACCAGATGTGGCTTCCGGATACCAATAATTAAGCCATTATGTTTCTGTAAGTCAACAATATTTTGTAACTATTTTCTAATCAGCCACCTGGTACAATGGAGAGATGTTGGGCATTGGGCTATCAGGTCCTGAGTTTGGAATCTAGATGTGCCATTGTGCCAAGGACTTGGGGCAAGTCACTTTTTAATCATTGGAAGGATGACTTCTAATATCCCTTCTAACACTAAAGCTATTATTGAAGACTTCTGTGAGCTACTCAAGGGTCTTATAGTCTAATAGTGTAAGACACTAATATAAAGACCTGACAACCCAATAAATTCATTAGAGAGTTATAAAACAAAGTGCTGTTGTAAGAGCTGAGGCAGGAATCTGGAAAGCTTCAGGGAAAAGGTGACTTCTGAGTTGCACTTTAAAGGTAGCTAGGTTTTCAACAGGCGAAGAGGGAGTGGCAGGGTATTTGAGGTATAGTGAAAGAGATCCTATTTTATAATTAGTTCAGGGCCATACAATGAATAAAGATAATTCAACAGATACTTATTAAGTGCCAACTACATGAAAAGTTCTGTGCAATGTGCTGTAGATCGAGAAATAGAAAATGAAACTCACTTCCCTCAAGGAACTTACATTTTCCTGGCTTTATATCACACATACACAGATAAGTGTGTGCATGTTGGTAATGATAATAATGATAATGATGTCATTGATATGGAGCCTACTGTGTACCAGGCACCCAGGTAACCCCTTTATAAATATTATCTGTGGGGGGGCGGAGCCAAGATGGCGGCGTAGCAGCAGCAATATATCGCAGCTCTCACATAGCCACCCCCAAATACCCATGGAATAGGACTCTGGACCAACCTAGAACTTCAAAAACGTACACAGATACTTCCCACTAAAGTCAG